>BQNB010141399.1:0-13875 GCA_026074375.1 Tanacetum coccineum
TCCCAAGATGAATGAGGGAAAAAGAGCTCCACGAGTTGTAGTTATGTTTTTCTAGGTCTAATTTAATAGGGACTTTGTTCAGGATGCTAAAGGGAATTATTTTATCGGTTGTAGAAGGTGGTGGTGGTGTGTCTTCCACAGCCATGGATGCCGAATAGAGATATTGGTGGTGTTAGGGTTAGATTGGATGTCAGTAGTGGAGAAAAAAGAGGAGGGGGACAAAAGATTAAGGATATTTTTAAGGAGAGAAAGGCTGTGATACCATATTGAAGGTTAATGTTTTCCTTGATTATAACTGATAACAACTATCTTATATATAGGATACAAGAGATTATTCTAGAATAATAACAATGGGCTTGGGCCTAATACAAATCAATAAGTAATAAATGTTGATTGATGACTTGACTTTAAATATTGATTTGACTGTTGAATGATGAATCTTGACTTGACTTTTATACGGCTAATATCAAAAAATATATGACTAATAGTTACAAGTCTGACATCTGATAGTACAAGGTCTTGTGTGATGCAAAGTGCATCTTTTACATAAAGGATGGGGTCCAACATACCCACGGTTTTCAGTTGGGGTAGCAGCATAAGCTCTGACAGCTTCTTGCCTTCTGTTCTGTTATGGTTGGTGATTATTGTAGTGGTTGTTGGTGTTGGTGTTACGGTAGTTGTTATTGTTGCGGTAGTTGTTGTTGTTGAAAGTTCTTCTGTCGTCAAACTTTTGTTTGTGATCACTTGGTACTTGCATCGGAGTGTGCTTTATTACCTGATCCATTAGTCTATGGGCTATGTTAATGGATTCCTCTAAAGTTTGAGGCTTTGAGGCGGTAACATTTCCTTCAATACTTCTGGGTAATCCTCCGATGAAAGCTTCCATGAGTTTCTCGGTGTTTGGTACCATGTTTGGGCATAAGACTGCTAATTCCTGGAATCTTCTAATGTAAGTTTTAAGATCATTTCCTTTTACAGTCAGATTGTAAAATTCATCTTCCATTTTTCTGACTTCAGTTCGAGGACAATACTTATTTGTTAAGAGCCTTTTCAATTCAGTCCAAGTGATCTTATGGGCTTGATCTATTCCAATAGGTTGGGCGTATGCATTCCACCAGGAC
This sequence comes from Tanacetum coccineum, assembly GCA_026074375.1. Lineage (NCBI taxonomy): Eukaryota > Viridiplantae > Streptophyta > Magnoliopsida > Asterales > Asteraceae > Tanacetum > Tanacetum coccineum. The sequence continues at coordinate 1,122 of BQNB010141399.1, forward strand.
AAGGCGTCATCAGTCAGGGTACCAGTAGCAAATGTCACTTTGTTTTCCTCGGCACATTTGCTACGAGAAAATACTGATTCGGTCCGTTCAAACCAGCGAATGAGGCCAACTGCTCCTTCCGTACCATTGAAGTAGAAAGGTTGACAGCTTATGAACTCTTTATAGTTTCCCATTTTTGCTACAGGAGTTCTAGTAGGTCCGGTGTTCCTGTTAGTATTGTCAGTATTTGCCATAGTAGCAGCTTGTGCTCCTAGAGCTGCAGAAACACTATCAGCAACTAGTTTCTTGATGGCGGCCTGAGTCATGGCTGGTGCTGCAGATGTTGATGTCCTTTTGGGAGGCATTCTATCAACATAAGACAACACGGAATAAGAGTGATATTACAAGTCATTGTCAAAATTTTCATACATAGTGGTATTGGAATTATTTGACATAGATACTTAATTGATACAAGTTCTACTAAAGAAATACATATCCCTTGGTATTACATTGCAGGATATAACGGAAAAATTTTGGAATTTAAGATTTCCAGAAATGAACATTCAAACAAGCATCTGACTCATTAGATTCCTCGGGGACTGGTTCACTTCCTAGTGGTCGTGGTATGATCCATAATGAGTTATCTAACTCTGCGAAGATAGACTCATCAAAGGGGTAATCTGGTGGTGGTGTAGTTGACCTAACCGGTGATGAAGATCCTACTGATGAAGATGGAGATATTGGAATGGGTGATTCAACAGGAGTCTCAGTGTCTTTAGGTGGTGGAATCTCTTCGGGAGGAAAGAAATCTCGGGAATCAAACATTAGAGATAGCATCGGAGATGGAGGCACAACAGTTGGGGGTGGAATAGTAACTTGTGGTGGACTAATGGCATCATATGCTTGCATGACCTTCATATAGGGTTCATTATGAAAAAATGAAAGAGTTGGTGAAGCTATTGGAACTAAACCAGATGAATTATTTGAAGATTCAGAAGAAGTATTTCCCGGTGAAGCTGGGAAATAGTCCGGGGAAGCCGGGATATAGTCTGGAAAGTTAGAGGAAAAAGCATCCTCAATATCGAAAGTAGGGTGGTTGGGAGAAGACATCACTCTGTTAACAACCCAATGGTAAATAACATAAGTTATTTATATAATAGTATAATAGTTATGTATCTTCACATACTATTATGGAAATGTAATGGCGCGGAGGACTTTCTTGGATGGAAAAAGAAAAGTAGTTATAGTTAAGGTTTTAACCTTGTTCTTTATAACCGTGGCTCTGATACCAATCCGTAACACCCTAATTTTGACAAATATAGCAGCGGAAGCTAATCTGGGGTATTACTTCATAGTACAACAGTCATAATCATAGAAAACGAATCGTAAAGAGATGTTCTTGGAAAATTTAGTTATCATTCATTTATTCATCAAAGTTTTCTTGGGAATTCTAGATTTGATGTGACAAAAGAAACAAGTAATGAAACAAAAGGAATTAAACACAAAAGAAGAATTCTTCAAAAGATGAAAGATTTTGAAGATTTCACAAGATATCCTTAAAAAGATAAAGATAAAAAAAGATAATATTATATGTTAGGAAGATATTATTTGTTCTTATCTTTTGTAATTTGTTCTTATCCTTTGTAAACCTAGATATCTCTAGTATATAAAGAGATATCAGGCGTATGGTTTTAGGAATCTAGAAAAACGTGTGTGTGTACACTGGATCAATGTATACGTCTAGTTTGTGTGGTGTAGCCTCAAGGTCAAAGTAACTTGATCATGTTATAGATTAGTTGTAACCGTATTATTCTGATCAAATAATATTGGGGCTTGGAGTGTATTATATGGTAAAACCTTGTTCATAACATTGTTCTTTATGTTTCAATTCCGTTGTGCAAAATATGTTATCAATGTTATTAATCCTAGATATAAGATCTAAACAATCTTGAGCTTAAAATGATCTTATCAACAAGTGGTATCAGAGCTATGTGGCTCTTAATCTAGGATCTACAGGGTTTTTACATGTTCGTTTTCTGTTTTTAGTGGTTAAATTCGAAAAACTAGGGTTTATTGCAAACCCTAAATCAATAAAACAGAAACTGTGGTATTTGGTTAGTGAAGGTGTACGTTTGTATGAAGCTGATGTTTGGTCATGATGAAAAGAAGCAGCAGGTTAGTGCTGTTTGTTATGTTAATACTTCACCACTATTAACATACACTCACTAATCATTGATCGATCAAATCATATCATTTCACAATAAATCAATATGTCTAATATGTCAGAAGATATCCAGTGTGCCAGTTCCGATACCCTCCCACCAATGCTCGATAGGACTGATTTTGAGTCTTGGCAACAGCGTATCCGTCTGTATTGTCTAGGAAAAGATAATGGGGAGAATATAATGAAGTCAATTGATGAAGGTCCATTTAAGATGGGAACGTTCAGAGAAACAATCTCAGAAGGTGTTTGTTGGAAACACGAAAAGTGTCGGTCACTTCCAAAGTTGTAACAAGTCTTAGCTCATAGTTAGTATAAGGATTAGATTTATCAAAAACACATACACTCAAAAGACAAAAAACTCACAAAATAACTAGAAACAAAACAAGACGAAACACAAAGACAAAAAAATTCAAAAACTCATCACTAGTCACCACAAAAACAAGAACCTAATAATCACAATAAAATGAAAAAACAAACAGACCGAAACAGAAAACAAAAAAAAAATAAGAAACAATCGCAAACTCAAAAGAAACACACATCAAAATAGAACCAGAATAAAATACAAAACCAAAATCAACCAAAATTAATACAGAAGGGTCAACGATACAAATGATACAAAAAAGAAAATAGAAATCAACAAGACGACAAGACCAAGCCTATCTCATAAAACAAAACACATAAAAAAAAACCAATGGTCAATAATAAAGTAAAACAGCAACCAAACCTCCCAAAAGGACAAAACACATAAACGAAGAAAAATAAATCACCGACAACAAAAAAACACAAAAGAGTCCATCCAATACAAAAAAAACAAAAAAAACAAACCAAAACAAAACCTTTATAAAATTAAAAATAACAAGATTGAGATATTCAAAAAACGACAAAATTCAATAAAAAAAAATCCACAAAACAAAAAAAAACAAAAAAAGAAAAAAACAAAAAAAAAAAAAAACAACAAACAAAACCATCACATCAATCAACAAAATTAAATATCAGGTCAAAAAAAACCAGAACAAAAAAGGACCACAATTGCCCTCATAGAAACCCGAAAAAAAAAACGAAAATCATAGCAACACAAAAACTAAAAAGAATTCATAAAAAAAAATTTAAACAGATATCTCAATAACAAACATAGAAACAAATAAACAACGAAAAAAAAGAGTTCAAACAACATAGAAAAACCAGTAACAGCTCAGCCGAAAAAAAACTCAAAACTTAAAACAAAAACACAAAAAACAAACACAACTGACTAAAAAATACCACAAAAGAAAAAAACCGTCATTAAATCCGAAACGAGTACATAAACAAAAAGTAAAGAGAATAACAAACGCATAATTAAAAAAAAGAAAAAAATAAAACATACACATAAATAACATCAATCAAAAACAACAACAAAAAACACACAAAAAAAAGTCACGCACCAAAAAGCCAAAAAAAAACAACATGGCAAATCATTCAAAACAACCCAATCACAGAGAAAAACAAATTCAATAAAAACAAAAAACATCGAGAATCATAAACAACCAAACCATGTAAAAAATAAAAAAACGTAAAAAAAAACAAAAAGAGACCACAAAACTCAAAAAATGGTACCACACCGCACCAGCCAATTCTTAGCACCAAAAACAAAACAATCAACAATAAGCAAACACCAAAACACAAGGAAACAAAAATCAAGAACAATTAATCTTCAAAAATAAAAAAAGGGACAGTCAAAAATATGACAACAAACAATACAGCCAATGAAAAAAAGCGGGACGACCATCCAAGAAATCAACACAAATACAAACCAGAATCTAATACGACTAATAAAAAAACAAACAAAAATTCCAATAAACCATCAACCAACTCACACAACACAAAACATAAATGATAAAAAAAAAAACAATAAGTACAAAAACACACAATCAATCACCAATATCACACAGATCAACCACAAAAAATTACAAATAAAAACAGAAGAGAAAAACACACGAAAGAAAATTAAAAACCATAATATACAAGACAAACCACCAACAACAAAGTCATCAACCCAACAAAGACGACAAAACACAATCAAGAAAGAAAAAAACCAAAAAAAACACATCACCAACACGCAACAAAATAGACTTTAACAGAAATTAATAGACAAATAATGATCAATATAAACATAATAAATAACAAAAAATTATATAAAAAAAAGCAGTCAACACGACAAAAAAAAGAAACCAAAAAACAAAAAACATAAAATCCAAAATCAAATATATTAAATAAAAAAGACATCACAAAATACACACAGTCCAAACATACAACATAGAACAAAGAATAATTCAACTCAACCAACCAAAAGAAATAACATCAAGAACAAACACAACAACCAAGATATAGGTTTAAAACAAGAAGAATTAATAAATCGCAAAAAAAATAAATATCAATTAAAAAACCAATTCAAAAAATAGCATACATCTCAACACGAAACGAACACAACATAGAAAATAATACACAAGAACGAAAAACACATACATGGCGCATAAAATCAAAACAACTAATTAACATCAAAGGGATCACAACTACCATCTCCAAAGACAAAACATGCCAAAACAAATAAATGTTGTGCAAAACAATAAACAAAGGCCAGAAAGCCCACAACAATAAACATCAAGCCAAAACACATTGATCAAACCCCCGGCAAACTAAATAAAACTTGAAAAACAATAAAAAACGATTAATAAAACCAAAATACACCCTCCCCCCTTCATAATCCCACCCTACCACCCACACCACACACACAAAAACACGTCACCCACCCACCCCACATCATGCTAAACCACCTCACAAAACATCCCTCCATCACACCGCACAACTCATTCCCAAAAAGTCAAACAACAAAATAAACAAGGCTAGAAAACGCCCTCAAGAAATAATCCTATTTAAAGAAATTGTTTTCCCAAATACATGGATAACAAACCATCAACGCCTAACCTGTAATATGTCAAGTCTTGGTTTGTTTGTTATTATATTTCAAAACTTCATGAAGTTAACATTTGATTGATATTTATAGGAAATAATATGTATCACTGTTTGGGCTATCACATAATTCAAGGTTCATGAGCAGTAAACGTTTTAGGAGCTAGGACACTTTAAATCGTAAATCATACAAACTCGTAAAATGTCAACCCAAATGAACCCCCTCACATAGACATTCCCCTATAACGTGACATTATAAGATCTTAAGTTTTCTTCAAAAACTAGTCGAGATAATTATTGTTAAAGGTATAACAAAGTTGTTTTTATAATGCGACGATCGCTAATTAATAACGATAATTGTGTCAAGTTTTAATAAATCGAGTTTATAATCTTTACATAATTTTTTATAATTAATATAAATAATATTATATTTTATATCTTTTTAATGAAAACAAAAATGGCAATTATATACCCTTGTCTATTAAACTTTACAAGTTTTAGTCCTTTAATATAAAGTATATATAATTTAAACCTTTACGTTAAACTTGGAAAACAGCCCCTACATAGTTATATCTTTGGAATAATGACATTTTCACCCCTCTAGTTATAAAATTTTAGAAAAGTGATGATATATACCTCCTATGCATGAAAACATTTGCAAATCAAGTTCAAAATCCATAATTTTGATATTTTTGAAATCCAAAAGAGTTTTGCAGGTTATAGCTTATTAAAATAAACTAAAATAAGATGTTCTAACGTAACAAAAGTTTTTAGAAAAAGGATTCGTAAGCTAGAAAATCAAAACGGGTCATTTTTTTAGGTTTTAAAAACCAAAAATGCATGGGTTTTGAGGAGTTCAAGGCTTTAACAAGGTTCAATGAGGAATTCTTGAAGGAGAGCTTAATAAATATTTAAAATAAACAATGGTTTATAGGAACGAGAGTGAAACTAACAAACTAGAAAAACGGTTTAAAATTAGGTTTTTGTTCGAATGACTTGAGAAGAGTTCAAGGTTTCTTTCTACATAATTTCTTGGCTACAAAATAGCTGTACTTCTTCACTTCAGCTAGCTTGGCGTGTAACTTAATATTTTAAGTGTAAAAAGATGTGAGGATGACAGAAAAGGGAGTGCCCTTGTTTGCTTAATATAGTGCTCGAAAGACTTAGGGGCCAAGTTTTCTTGGAGTAGGCACCAAGATTACTTGGTGTGGTGGCCAATGGCTGCTATGGTGATTAATAGAAAGCTAAGGTGAGGTGTAGGGAGGTGGTGATGGTTTGAAAATCAAAGATGGTGACAAGTAGCTTATTTAGTGTGCAACTTGTGGTAGTAGCTTACAAGGAGGTGATGGAGGTGCTTGTAAGGTGGTAGGGTGGCTGCTAGTGACATGGTGGTGATGTTATAATGGTGCTTAAGGTGCTTGTTTAAGATTTAGGGGCGTTTGGATCATGGTTTTAGGATTTAGGGTTTCGAATTAGGTTTAGGTTTAGTTTAGGGTTAAGATTAGGGTTTAGTTTAGTGTTTATGATTAGTGTCTAGGATTAGGATTAAGGTTTAGTGTTGACTTAGGTTTAAGGATTTGGGTTTCGTATAGAGTTTAGTATATTGGGTTCCGGATTAGGGTTTATGGTTTAATCCGAATGTAGATTAGGTTTTAGGGTTTAAATGTGTTTAGATGTTATGCATTAAGTGTTTGTATCTTGTGCTAAAGAGGTGGTATGAAACTAGAATGAATTTGGAGGGAAAATGGCAAAGTTTGAATTTGTGCTTCATGGATTTGTACATTGAGCTTAAATGACTTGTACATTGACTTGGAGGGAAATGATATTCGAATTTTATGTATTGTACACTTGTACATATGTTTGAAGGCTTGTACATTGATTTTATATGTATACATTACATATAATTAGGGTTTTAATATAAACGTTTAACGTTTAAAGTTTGTTTTGAGATAACGTTGTTAATGGTATGATAAACGGATAACTTATTTGGTAAAAATGATATTAGGTTATAGACGTGACATATTAGGATGTTTACATGATATAAACATAGATATAGTTGGCATTGGTTGTTGCGTGAGCTCGTTTACTTTAGTTTGGTTATGTAAACAATGTTACATAATGGATTGTGATAAAACAAAAAATTTCTCCGTACAAAGGTGATCATAATATAATAGGTAGATATTACATTGATGAAAATTTTGGGTTGTTATAGATGAAGTGTTGATGATTCAAGGTGATAGAAACAACGGTGGGAGTAATTCAAGATTGAGCATCATCTCATGTATCAAGACTCAAAAATATATTCAAAAAGGGGGTCGTATCTTTCTGGCACAGATTCTTGAGAAGAAGACTGATGAGAAGTGATGAGGTGTCATTTTATATACTTTTTGGGGGTCATTTAACCTCCTAAATCATGCAAATATCCCAAATTATGTACTTAATCGTTCTTTTTTGTATTTTCATCACTTGGATGGCTTTTGAAGGAAATACACGTGACTTGGGCTCAATTGGAGAAGAAACGGACAAGACTACGACTTTACACCAAATCTCTTGGAACACAAAAAAATGCATACAGTGTCTGGATACGGCGTCGCGATTGCTAGCGACGGTGTTAGATCATACAAGAGACGGCGTCAGAAAATTCAAGACGACGTCAGAACGTAACCGCCTCAAAAGAAGCCCTAAAAGATTCGACAAGGTAACGGCGTCAGAAAACTTGCGACGTCGTCGCGACCTATTTTCCTATATATACAAACTCGTTTTCGGGTTTTAAGTGTGTAACTTTTGGGAACCAAACCCTACTTTCATTTTTACGGTGTCAAAATCCTCTTGTAACAGCCTCAATTACATGTTTTAATCAAGTGAGATCTCCTATCTTTTATCATTCAATATGTCTAAGTGTTGTTTGATTGATTCTTGTTCTTCATTTCCTTTTAACATGCTAGGCTAAATCCTTTAGTATTTACTTATGATTGCATGAAACTTGGTTTGTATATCCTTTTAATGTTGCTTCTTGTGATGGATGTGCGCGTTAGGCTTTAGAAAACTAGACATAAGATATTTTATTGGCATAGACGTCTGGGGAAACGCGAGTGTGTAGAAAGGATACCATCGATAATAGTCTTCATACTACCTTACCCCTAATATGGTTGATCCCTCTTAAGTGTTTTAAATGCATGTAATGTACTCTTAGGGTCCTTGTAATAGTCTTCATACTACCTTACTTGTGCGTTGCCTTCACGGAATATTACATAGACGGCGGGTTCGTGTAATTCGTTCATGACTTTGGAAATACTTACATAGATCATTACAAGGGTGACAAAGCAACATAATTTGGTGAACTTAATAAGGAGTGATGCATGATTAAGTAAATATGTTCGTTTACCATATAGTTAAAAACCAACCAACATCTCAAACTATGATATTTACCTGCTTTTATGAAAATAGAAAAATACAAAAATAATCTTCTCTCAACCCCTTAGATCTTTGTTAGATTCTGTTCAAGCCTTCCCAACCTATTCCCCTAGAGAACGATAACAAACCCCGAGTCTTGCCTTACTACACTACAACGGTTAGGTGCTCTGCCTAGGGAGTTGTAAAACTTCTTGTTGAAGTCTAACGATAACCACATCAAGTTTTTGGCGTCGCTGCATGGGGAATAGTTAGGTTTCGATCATTGTTTAACTTAAGTCTACTCGCTTGATTCCTATCAAGTGAGAATTTTAGTTTTAGTATATTAGCTTTCTTGTAGTCTATCTTTTCTTTGTGTTATCTGTTCGTAACTTACTTTTTTGACCTCCATGAAAAATGAAAATCTTATCCGCACTCTTGTAGATTACTCAAAACCTAGCCATGAGGGCTATCGAAACACCATTGAGCTCCCCGTAGGGAACAATGTGGTGGCTCTGCGATCCGACACCATCCGGTTGGTGCAAAACGAATGCTCTTTCCACGGACTTCGGTCCGAGGATCTAAACCAACATCTTAAGGATTTTTTAAAACTAGTGGACTCACTTGACCTTGATGTTGCAAATAAGAAAAGAACGCGCTTGCGTTTATTTAAATTTTCCCTTCGTGATCAAGCTAGCAACTAGCTTGAACGTCTTCCAACATGATCCATCTCCACATGGGAGGATCTTACTACTCGTTTCCTTGCTCAAGTCTTTCCACCAGGAAGGACCGCGAAACTCCGCAATGACATCCTGATGTTCCAACAACTTCAAGGAGAGTCCCTTTCTGAAGCATGGACTCATTTTAAGGACTTACTCCAAAAATTCCCTCACCACAGCATTGATCGTTGGCTTTAAATTTAATTTTTTTACGATCATGTCCCTTTTCATCTTAAGTGCAAGATTGATCGCGTTGTCGACGGCAAACTTTGCGACTAGAATGCCGATGAATCTTGGGAAATCATTAAGAACCTCGCTCTTTATGACCATGAGAGATGAAATGATTCAAAATACTTCGTCAAACCATTTAAGGCTATCGCTACGTCTCAAAACATCCTAAAAATGCCTGACCAAAGACTTCTTGAGCCTGAAGACCAGATTAATTTCTTGCTTAAAGGACCACAATCGGTGCCTAGAGAAAGCTCGACACACGTCCCTCAAGCATATGCAGAAGCAGTTCCTCAAACTCCTACCCGCAAAACCTCAATAAGCTATCGAGGCAGAATTCTTTCACTTTTTGTGAAACCTCAATGAGCACTAGGAACCAATTTCGAAGCTCGAGTACGAGACTACATGGCAGCGCATACCAAAAGGATGGAGAGGTTTGAAAATGCCATCTTCAAACAGCGGGAGGAGATCAACGATAAGATGACAGAGATGTTCAGACTTCTTAAGGAACTCACAGCCAGCAGAACTCCAGAAAAGGTATTAATTGGAGAAGAGGATAGGGACCCCGTTACCAAAAACGTTAATTCTATCTCTCTTATCAGAGGGGATGAAGAAAAGAGTGCCAAATACAACGCGATGTTTGGTGATAGCATCGAAAATCCTGATGGATCAGATGCGGTGGTGCCATTAAGGGAGGTCAAAAAGAAGAATGAAGCTAAAAATAAGACTAAAAATGAACCAGCCAAAAGTGCTAAGAAGAAGCCCACACAAATTAAAGAAGAAGAATCAGTGGAGGCACCCAGCTCTCAGCCCGTAGGATATTACCTGTAGCATAAAATCAAGATATTACCTGAAGCATAAAATCAACAAGAAACTAGTGGAAGGCCTTATTGAAAATCAAAGATTTAATGACTCCATGTCAGCAACCAGAGTAGGTAAAACAAAACATAAGACTTACAATCTATTACCTAAAGGACCCATACATAACGCAATCCTCAAGAAAAAGATAATGAAAAAAGAGGACATAGGGGGATTTTTAAATACCATGTAACGTAGGAGGTCTAAAACACATGGATGCTGATGTGCCTCGCGACTACTAGTTTTAAATTTATAACCTGAATTACCAAATAAAGCTAAGAATACATGGGCAAGTATGACCCTTTTGTATGTTGCTAGCTTGGTGTGGTAAGCCGAGGTCGTTCACTAAGATTTGGGTGTTTTCGGCTATGAAGAATCTATGTAATAAAGCGTAACACGAAAGTGGTAAAATGGTTGTCACGTCCTAAATTACCATTAAAGTAACAACTAACAAAAAAATGATGGTTATGCGAATTCGACAAGAATGAAATCAATATAATTAAAACTACTTGTTTGGAATTAGTATTCATATCAATGGAGTGTTGGAATATCGGGTAGATACTTAAGCAATAGCAAACAAATTAAAAGCACACAATTCCAAGTCAACAAGTAGTATCATGAAATTGTATATAACACGATTTAGATTAACGAAACCTTTCGACCTATGATCATTATTATAAACTGATTCATTACAAGCCATTTGTTAGAAAGATGATTTTACCAATTAGTTCATAAGAGTCCTTTCGACCTATACTCGTGATTAAACCTTTATGAGTCAAATTAACTTGTATATTCATGGTTGTCAATCATGATATACCAAACATATACGCACGCTAATATTTAGAACAAATCATAACAAGAAATCCTTTCGACCTATAAATCCAATTATGATTTACTAACAAACTAATTAGACGCATATTAATTCAATCAAACTCATAAGCAAAATCATTATTCTATATTGCAAAATACCAAACACTCCATATCTATGTTTACATCATTCCAAACAAGCAAAACTTAACAACTTCATATCCAAACTAATCAATAACCAAGATTCAACATGATATAAAGAGTTCAACATCATAAAAGTAACAAAAATATACCCAAAGTAAGATTACAATAGGTGATGGTGAAGGATTAGAGCATCCTACAAGCCTCCAATCAACCATACGCTTCCTACCAAACCGGAAAATTATACCCAACGCCTTCTTTGATGTTCTTGAGTGATCTTCTGAGATTGGCAGCAAGTTTTAGTCTTCTGGGAGTGATAATGGTGGTGGAAATTCATCCTTGTGGGTGAAGGGTGGAAAATCATCATGAAAACTAAGCCATGGGGACTCCTTTATATAGTAGAAAGTATCCTTGGCCTCCAAGAATAAAACTTGGGAACAAAGTGTCATAAAATAGCTATAATATGAGTTAATATGGAGACATGATCGGACTTGGGAAGTTAGAGCACTGAAATGGGTGTTATAATGAAACTTAGAGAAGTCAGCGCAGCTTAGCCAGGCGGCTAGATCTTGAGCCGGGTGGCTCGTTTGCATTATCCAGCCTGGGCGGCTGGCCGTTTAGCCTGTACGGCTGGCCACATGACCACATATACAAATTCTTTGATTTTGCGTTTAAGCTTCCTGTTTGAGTTGTGCTTGGTCGTGAGTCATTATACTTCAATAAAACTTCATTTTAGCTCTATCTTGAGACTTGGAAGCTTGTATGGTTGACTCTTTTTCTCTTGAAAAGCTTCTCGGTCCTAATCTTAATGAGGGGTTCTTTGTACTTGCATAAATCTTCGTTTTTACTTCATTTTCTTGATTTTCTTGTACTTGGCTACATATGGACTTGGAAACACACTTTGATAATTAAGTAACAAAAGAATATAAGAATAGCTAAATAACATATACAAGAAACTTGATAACGCTACTAAAAACATACTCAGTTTGAGCGTTATCAATTCCCCACACTTAAACTTTGCTTGCCCTCAAGCAAATCTATGAAAAGAAATAAAATAGAAAATACCTATATGAAAAAATAAGGAAATTTTTTTATTTTTTTGAAAATATTGATGATATTTTTGTATTTTAATAAATAAGCGCAAAAGGCGCAAACACCCCCCCCCCCACTTAAGGGTTTGCTTGTCCTCAAGCAAATTAAAGAAAAATAAATCCACATGGTGTACAAAAATAATTAGAAAAATGCGATGCAAATCTATCAAGTACTAGTATGAGATAAGATCCATCGTTTTAAGCTTTTGGTGAAAAACCAAGATGTTTAACGATACCAAAAGGTTTTCTTGCTTCATAAACACTTCTAAGCACCTCACGAAAAAAGAATGAAGTATGTGGTTCCTTTTACTGAATGGATCTTTGCAGCCTATAAAGGATGATAGCCTGGATGTATAAATACAACAGACTAT
>BQNB010141400.1:0-17277 GCA_026074375.1 Tanacetum coccineum
GTCTAGGTCGATCCGGTTGTTCATCAGAAGATGAATCGTCATCCTCAAAGAACGGGTTTTCTGATCCTTCACCTTCACTTCCCCGATAATAAAAAGAATGGAAAAGACTTGATTCAAACCAAAGGAACTCTTACCTTATGGAATGCTCTTGACTAGGTTATTCAAACATGTAGTTTTTGTCTCTCCTGAGCTAGCGTTTGATCATTATCTCTCACATGATCGAGCCATGCATCCTTCTAAGTGACTATTACTATTATTATTATTATTACTTCTCTTATAATACATTATGTCTTTTAATTAGAACTAGAACAATGAATGATGACTTCCGAGTGTTAGGATGCTCTTTAGATTAGTTTTATCTTCTTATTAATGCTTTGCTAGTTGACAATTTGTGTTCTTAGGTGATTTTTCTTAAGACTTATTAAAAATGCATGCTTAAGACAAATGATTGATGCATTGTTACTTTAGATTTACTTGATTTTTGACTGGTATGAGATGTGATACTTCTGAGGGAGAAAACTGAGAAAAATTTGCTCCCTCTAGAAAATGGCCCTATAATTCATCAGGGGGCCCCCTTATCAATCAGGGACCGCCCCCCCGATATGGGACCGCCCACAGGAGGGAAGAAAAATTTCGAAAGTCTCTCTTTTTCTGTATCTTTGACCACCCTAATCCTAGACTCTTACTGGAATTTCCCTCTTTGAACACACAATTTCTTAAATCTTCATCTCCAATACCATGCTTTGCCATTTCCTTTCATCTTTCTCATTATTTAAATCCTCAATTACTTTCATCTTTCTCATTATTTAAATCCTCAATTACTTTCATCTTTCTCATCATCACCATCTTCCTCATCCTTTCTTCTTCCACACAAATGTCTTGCTTAAATCATCACCCTAACCTATCTAGAAAACCAAGAATGTCGGTTGGTCAAGTATGGAAGCGAAAGACACCTTTACCAAAATCATCACCTACTTGTCATAATGACTCACCACCACGACCTTCAAGAAACACTCCTCACTTTATCTCACCACCTATGAACTACCCACAAAGAGATCGAATCATTAATCAACTCCACACCATATCCACACTCATTGATTCTCAAACTCCTATACCACCCTCCCCACCACACCCATTGGTTTAACCTCCTACTAATGCTCAAGTGGGGTGTCAAGCTAGCTTTTGCCATTGTTGTAGGTACACCACCAACCACTTCCACTCATTAAGGAATGAAATTAATTTCATTCAATTCCTTGTCACCCGTCTCATACCCCAATCACAAGTCCATCACCACAATGATTCACCATCTTCGTCATTCTCACTCTTCAATTAATCACTCCCACATGATTAATTTGCTTAAATAAATGTTCACTACCTTTTGAGTATCACATCTTATGATGTCAAGAATCATCTACTAGTTTACTCTTACTAGATGCTTTAATATGTTGTGTTTTGTTATGATTATCTTATGTTGTATCATTATATATTGTCCTTATGGCTATATATGATCTCTTTATGAATTTAAATGCACTTTATTTATGAGTTTCTAAATGTGTGGATTATACTCTTAAGATATTTTTCATGCTATGTTGGCTTGCACTTGTATTTTTAACCTTGTTTTGTAGCAAACAAATTATCGTAAGATCGATCCCTTGGTGCCTCGAACAAGGGGGAGCATACATTAAGGGGGAGTCTTGATATCGTCGATTTCTTTCTTCCTTTAACAACTCAACGATCATTCTTTTTGAATTCGACAAAAAGGGAGAGAAATAGAACATAACTCATTAAATAATTTGACATCTTTAATTTTATTTAAAATGAGTTTATATTTTATCATCATCAAAAAGGGGGAGATTGTTAATACAAATAATGATTAAAAATGTTATTTATATTTTTCGACCTCTCAATGTTTTGATAATAACAAAATGTAAAAACATTTACAATAAAAATAAACGTTTACAAATTATTAGATGTAAAATTTCATTTCTAAGATTAGTGATCACTTAAGGTATGTACAAACAAAATAATTAAGCATGATTAGTGATCAAGAAAATATTTTTCTCTTAAAAGTATTTTTACAAAAATATTTTTACAAAATATTTTCTAATTAAAATAAAAAGTTTTATTAAAAAACTTAAAATTTGAAATTCAAATTGAAATTCAAATTTTCCCCGCAAAACGGAAGCTTCTACACCAGATACAACCTTCCCCACAAAAGACAAAAAGGGAGCGGAGTCTAGGCAGCGGCCCCTTATAGGCCTGGCGGGCCCCTTATATATAAGGGACCGTCGGAACCGCCCCCAGATGACCGTTGGGATTCCCTTCCTATAAATACTGTTCCATTCCCAACAGAAAATAATTCCTCTTTGCACGAAATTTTTTAGTCTTTTCTTTCTCTCTCTAAACTTTCTTTCTCTCACTAAAACTCTTGATCACTAACATACTTACATCTTGTTTCAAGTGATCTGATCTGTTCTTCTTCTCATCTCTTCCCTCTCATTCAAGTGCAAGAGAAGAACACTTGTATTCGTCAAGAAGCAAAGTGTTAAATAGTTATCTCTCCTCTTTTTCTCTAAGTACCAAACCTTTATTGTATTTATCTTGTGTAGTTGTGTGATTCGGATATTGTGTAGATCCGATAGTGTAGATCTTGTGAGTGTGTATATCTTGTGAAGTGGTAGATTGGTTCTAGCTAAGATTAGAACTCGACATTTAGCTTAGTGTCGAAAAATAACGTAAGCGACGTGTAAACGATTTTCTCCGCCTAAAGGGAGCTTGTTGACGTAGTGAAATCTCAAGTCGGATACTCAGGGAGTGGAGTAGGGCGAAGAGGTGCTTCGTAGCCGAACCACTATAAAATCTTGGTGTCTTGGTTTGGTTGTTTCCTTCCTTATCTCTTTACATTATATTGTTGTTATCGTGTTTTAGTTTAGATAGTTATTGCTTGTTCATATTGTGATTTGATTGAACATATAACTCGGACTATACATTTTTTTAAAGTAAACTTTTAAAACGCAAAACAAAGTGTAAACTATTCAACCCCCACTTCTAGTTTCCACATATTATTATAAAATAAGTTTAAAATTGAAATGATTGGTTTAAATTAGTTGAGGGCCCACCTTTTTTAATAAGACAAAACCATACCATCTTTTCTTTTTTAAAAACCTGGCAATTTAATTGTGATTTATATATGTCGAAAATATGTCACTTGGTTAAAACCCGAGCCTACTTTTTTTATACCAAACACGTGTTTTTTAATTTCAAAGAACCAAACCCATTCCATAACCATGAAACAAACAAACCCTTAATCTTTGACAGTTAAGCTTTTGATGAACTTGGTGCAAAATTATATTATAGTTAATCAACTTTTGACGTTTGCAAGGTCAACTACTTCACTAAAGGCTATGACCGAGGCATGGTGTAAACGATTTGAGTCGAGCCGACTACTGCTTGTTCACTTGAGATCAAAACTTGACTTGAACGGTTCAAAATTTAGATTTTAAACTCGAGCTCGACTCATCATATAGAACTCGAGTTCGAAAATTGACTCGAGCTTGATTATTTTCAAACTTTAGGCTGGAACTCGTAGAAGAATCGTCATATTAAGCTCGGTATGACTCGATTTGTGTGAATATTTATGATTATATGTATATAGAAAAGATAAAAATATAATTTAATCGAAGCTCGATAAGCTCCATTTACGAGCCGAGTATTTTGTAGTTCGAACTAGAAATTATACTCGAATAGCACAAGCTCAAGCTCGACTCATACAATGCAAATTAATTTCAAATAACGCGCGAGCTTTCTCGTCTCATTTACATCTTAATGAGAGGCCAATTAACCTATTATACACTAGGTGTGCGGACGACGTCGTTTTGCTTTTAATGAGGGTTGTTTTGGAGTTAATGTTGTCGTTTGGTGTGGTTAATGTTGAGCCATTTTTCTTCTTGGACTGTTAGTTCGCCCGATTTCGTTACATACTATGATGTTGTGTGGAATTGTCCTCGATACTCTTTCTTAGTCCCTGGAAGTGTACTCAATACTCTTTGTGGTTTCATATATGCATGTGGGAGTGTTTCTTCTTAATTTCTCTTTTAAAGATTTCAATCGTAGGTTTATACTGGCAAATATACGCAACCTTGTATCTCTCTTATTTCTTTGTCTCATATGCTTGTATAAATCATCCCGGCTGGATTTGAAGGACTTGCGACTGTTTAGTGATTTTGGTGGTTTAGAGATCAAAAAGCAACTCTGATTGTCATATGATTGGCAAGCATTAGTTTTTTACTTTGCATGATATTATTGGATTGCTGGATTATGTTTGTGTTGTATATGTTTTATATAATTTGTCGTTGTAAGGGGTGATATAGTGGTGATATGTTGTTATTTTATATGTTGCATGCAAGTGGAGGTCGTGAGTATTGATTTGTTAAGTGTTAGAGTTTATGTTATTATAGGATTAATGGACATTTGTTTGTGATGATTTAATTGTTTGATTTGGGGTTGTAGGCATTTAGTGATGTCTTTTAAATCTGCATATGTGGTTATACGTTCTGATTTTGTATGATGTGTATAAGTTAATATTTAGGCTTTTGATTTGTTAACTCTCACTATGTGGTTTTTCTAACTTGCAAATTTCATGAAATGGCTTTTGTAGATTTTGTTGTTGGATCAGGCTATAAAAGACAAAGTGATTTCAAAAAGGGCGTTTCTTTTATAAATTTTCTTTTGGTTGTAACCGGGTGATGCACTATTGTTTCTTGGCAGACATTCGTTATCAAATATTTGTTCTTTCATATATGAAGGAGGTCATCAAATCTTTTCATTTTTAATAAGCATTTGGGTTAAACGTTTATTTATTTAACCTATTTCCATCTGTTTCTGTGGTAATTTCAGTTTGTGGATTATTATTGTGCCCTTTTAGTCTTTAGGTTGTGATGCGGGTCTTGTAAACTCGCAAAGAGTTTTACAACTCCCTAAGCAGAGTACCTAACCGTTGTAGTGTAGTAAGGTAAGACTTGAGGGTTATTATCGTTCTCTAGAAGAATAGGTTGGGAAGGCTCGAACAGAATATAACAGAGGTCTAAGGGTTGAGAGAAGATTATTTTTGGTACTTTTATATTTTATAGAAAGCAGGTAAAATTCTGGTTTTGAGAGGTTTGGTTTTGGTTTTAGGTAATTAAACTAATTATAAATCTAAACTACTTTGGTGAAAACTATATGATAAACGAACGTATTTACTTAATCATGCACTACTCCTCAGTTTGCTTCTCCTAATCCTATCGCTTTGTCACACTTGTGATGATCTGTGTAAGTATTTTCTTAGTCATGAGCGAATTACATGAAAACGCCGTCTATGTAATATTCCGTTAAAGCAACGCACATGTAAGATAGTATGAAGACTATTACAAGGCCCCTAAGAGTACATTACATGCATTAAAACACTTAAGAGGGATCAACCATATTAGGGGTAAGGTAGTGTGAAGATTGTTACCGATGGTATCCTTTCTACACACTCGCGTTTCCCTAGACATCTATGCCAATTTAATATCTTATGGCTAGTTTTCTAAAGCCTAACGCGCACATCCATCATAAGAAGTAATATTAAAAGGATCTACAAACTAAGTTTCATGCAATCATAAGTAAATGCTAATGGATCTAGCCTAAAATATTATAAGAAAGCGAAGAACAAGAATCAATCAAACAACACATAGACATATTGAATGATGAAAGATAGAAGACTTCACTTGATTAAAACATGTGTTTAAGGCAGATACAAGAGGGTTTTGACACCCTAAAAACGACCCAAATAGATGTTATAATCGACTTTTAATAATAGGGTTCGGTTCCCAAAAGTTACACATTTAAAACCCTAAAAACGAGTTTGTATATATAGGAAAACGGGTGCGACGGCGTCGCATTATAATCCTGACGTCGTCGCCCCGCTTAATCTTCTAGGGCTTCTTCAAGTCGGTTGGATCCTGACGCCGTCGTAAGAATCCTGACGCTGTCCTTTGTAAGCTCTGACACCGTCACAAATGAATGTGACGCCGTCTCCACGCACTGTACGAGTTTTCTTCAAAAGAATTGGTGTAGAGTTGTAATCTTGTCCGTTTCTTCTCCAAATGAGCCTAAGTCACGTGTATTTTCTCCAAAAGCCATTCAAGTGCTAAAATGAAAAAAGTGATGATTAAGTACATAATTTCGCCATAATTGCATGATTTAGGGGGTTAAATGACCCTGAAAAAGTGTATAAAATGACACCTCATCAAATACACCTACACTTGGGATTTGCTTGTCCTCAAGCAAATGAGATTTTCTACCTAGACAATCTCAATATCGGGGGCATTTAACCTACTTTTCAAAGATATTTTACGACACAACCTTCTAGACCTCGTAACTAAAAGCACCGAAGTTATATACTAGCACCTCACATAAGTGTTTTGATTCTCTCTTTCTCTCAGTTGTATAATGAATTATAACAGTATAGGAAATGGGAAAATAACACTCATTACCTGTCGTAGCATATTATTTACCGTAGGCTTGGTAAAGGATCAAACCTTCACAACTAGTCGCAAGTACTAGAAATTACTATCAAAGAGGTCTTTTAAAGGGTTGTGATGTTCGGGTGTAGGTTAAACAGCAACAACAACGGATGATATAAACATAGGCGGTGGTGAGTTTATTAACAACAAGAATACATACTAAGGCGTTGCTAAGCCAAGACTCGACCACTCCAGGACTAAGATATACGAACTAAGATATACAAACTCTACATCCAACTCTTTTTTTTCTTTTCTATTTTTCTCTTTTTTTATAAACATAATACATAACTTGGGGTTTATAAACACACCCCTACACTTGAGTTTTTGCTAACTCATTACAATCAACTAATTACAGACCCGAATTGAAAGGATCAACAAAACATGGAGCGTATTGAGCTCTAATGGGGGTAATAGGTGACTTCTTCCCCAATTCTTCATAAGATAAAAACTACCATGATTCCCAATCATCCCAAAACTGTATACACTGATAAATGACTCGACTTAGCAACTATGTACTCCTGCAATAATTAACTGGGTTTACAATAATGTACTAAAAGCGAGTACATACAAGGAAGGCTAAGGCGATTTGGGTGTAACATTGGGTGTAAACAATGCTCTTCATTAATAATCCAGAGTCCACCAGAAAATTACGAGAACCGTGAAAAGGATAGGCTCGGAGGGGTGTACTAGGGGAATCCTGCACTAAAAATGAGTGCATGGCAAGGGTGTGGGATAGTTATATGATCGAGGTGACCATAATAACAAATACAGGTTTAAAACATGGGTTTATCCTAGTGCCTCTTATCATTTAGCAAATCCTCATTCTCACTATGCGGTCTCGGGATGCATCACAAAAATAAGTTCTAGAATTTAATATACTACCGGTACACTCTCATATAATTTTAACCGATACCAATGCTCTAAAAAAGGCGACAAAACCACATATGCACGAACACATCCATGAACGCGACATATATGATTGCTCTTTCCTTAACTCGAGAAAGCTAAAGGTAAAATTATCTTAGGTATCAAAAATGGATACCTGAATTCCTAAAGATCTAAAGGTGAACCTTACATTTTTTGGGTGGAATTTTTAGAGGGTTTTTGTGCTAGCCATATAATTCCTATCCATGAGACGCTAATAATACTCAGTTTTCGTCGATATGTGTCATAAAAAATATTAAATTTGGGTCACAATTACCGTCTACGCTATGTTTTGATATATTACTCATTATTTTAAAGACAAAGCAAATGGCAATTGAATGAACGGTTTCTAAGGTTTATTTTCCCCTACACTTATTTTGAACATTGTCCCTAATTGTCACACCCCGACAATGGCAGAAACTCGAGAGTGCAACATAATGATCAATCATAACACAAGATACAATATAGAAAAAAACTACAATGCATAAACTTCAAGCGTTACGAAGACCATCAACCTCGAACAAACCTCGAGTGATGTCCCAAATCATAACCAAATCCATAATCTCTTACAATTCCAAATGCTCACACAGGGGTCAAATCCAAACTTAAACCAAAACTTCCAAATACTAAGAACCAAACAAATAAACAAGCAAGGCTTCACATGAAAAATCCACACGGGATACTTCTAAGCCTGCTATCACATATCACCAACCTATTCATCTTTCACTTCACCTAAAAATGATACTCGAAAACGTAAACAATAATGTTGGTGAGCTCGTAGGTTTGAACTTAAACCAAAAGCTGTGCCAATATCTCAAAACAGTGGACAGTAGTGCAATATGACAGTGAATATATGCAAATCACCCATGACTTAACATCCCCGCTAATCATGCAACACGACCTAGCATTCCCGCTAGTCGGTCACCATGCCCTAGCATCCCCGCTAGTCATAAAAATAGCATATACCAATGCTATGTCACTTACGCACCTAATGGGCCTACCAGTTGGAGCACTATATTAGGGCAGGACCACAACCCTTGCATGTCAAACACAGTACATGCAAGTAAAATCACAACCCTTACCGTGCCAAACACAGCACACGCAAGTAAAATCATAACCCTTGCATGCCAGACACAGTACATGCAAGTAAAATCACATTATATATATTCACATAGCAATCATAAGCACATAATTGTCCCAAAAACAAAACCACGTTTCCACACACAGGATAAATTTTAAAAAAACCATTCAAAACACAATTGAGTACCCTCATTTTCATCTTTCCCCTAATGGAAAAACAATAGAAAAATGGGGCTACGAGAACTCACCTCAAGTAAGTCTTAAGCAACCAAAACTTAATCATACAAGCAAATGCAACGACATCCGCACACGACCTAGTCCAGTTAATGTCACATTAAATCATTTATTTCTAATACAGTCTTCACATTTGATGCATAGAGGCTAGATGCGTTGTACAATTACCCATAACAATTTAGTGGTGTGATGCTTGATGTCTCATCCCAAAATATCTTATCAGTCCGATATCTCAACGATACATACTTATACTATTTAAAGAAAATAGATAAGTAATATAAGCAAATATTTATAAAATATAATATATAATTATAAATATATCTCGATAAGTCCATTCGGTACCCTTAGTTACCATAAAAATAATCATAATATGGTTGAAAATGAAACGTTATTCCATAATAAACATATTTAGAAAAGTTTTGAGAAAAAAATATGTATTTCGTCTTATGGGTTAATTTTTTATTAAAAAATAACATAATAAACAAATATTTTATTATTTAAAACCAAAATCATGTTTCTTAAGTAAAATTTTATCAAGAATAAAATTTTTTATGAAATTTTGACAAGACCTTAAGCTTAAAAACGTTTTCCTAAGGTTCAAACCATTAAATTCAACACATTTCAACCATTTCGCACATTTTCCGACAAAATCCTAAAATCTAAATCTTAAAACGTTTTAACTAAAACATTTTTCCCAATATAACGAATCAATAATCCCCACATCACATATATTCACATAGTAATCATAAGCACATAATTGTCCCAAAAACAAAACCACGTTTCGCACAGTTAAAAAAATGGTTCAAAACACATCTGAGTATCATTTTCTCCCAACAGAAAAACAGTAAAAATAGGGCTACGAGAACTCACCTCAAGCAACTGTCTCCAATGGCAAACTCAATTCACAAGCAAATGCAACGACGTCCGCACACGACCTAATCCAGTTAATGTCCCATTTTAAGTCATTCATTCCCAAAACAGTTTTCACGTTTGATGCATAAAGGTTAGACGCGTTGTACAATTACCCGTAAGAATTTAGTGGTGTGATGGTTGACGTCTCACCCCAAAATATTTTATCAATCTGATATCTCAACGATACATAATTATACTATTTAAAGAAAATAGATAAGTGATATAAGTAAATATTTATAATAAATAATTATAAATATATCCCGATAAGTCCATTCGGTAACCTTAGTTAACGTAAAAATAATCATAATATGGTTGAAAGTGAAACGTTTACTCATAATAAACATATTAGAGAAGTTTCGAGAAAAATTGTCTTTTAGTGAATTTATTAAAATAATAAAATAATAATATTTTATTATTTAAAATCAAAAAAAATTATGTTCTTAAGTAAAATTTCTAAGTATAAACTCTTTATGAAATTTCGACATGACCCGTACGTTTATATAACGTTTTCCAAGGTTTCAACCCTTTATTTCAAATACTTTTCACATTTTCGACACTTTTCGACACAAATTCCCAAAATCATAATCTGCGACACTTATCAATGTGTTTTTCTCAAGAAAACGTTCAATATCATTTCGTTAACTCATTTCAATCTTTCAAAAGTCCGTCAAACTCTTAAAATGGCAAAATAAAACTTATTGGGCTTTAAGGCCCAATAAGGGTCCATTAAGGTTTTTATAGGTCAATAACACGCTTTAAGCCCAAAACCAAGGCCCATTAGTATATATAAGCTAGTTCGATAAGTAAGAAAATAACCCGGACCACATTAAGCCAACAAATAAGCCACTGCTTATTTGTACTTAATGGGTCGTGAGCACAAAAGCTCCAAAAACTAGTCCATAACCTTAAAAGTAAGCTAATAAGCTAAGATATATAATTGGTTAGCACCGTAAGCCATAAAACAATCCATGAGTATACGCCATACCACGTAAATAATCAAAATCACCTCCCTTGTGATTCCAAAATAATCAAAAACTTATATTTTGAGCATATAAGCTCAAAATAAGCCACAAGAAGCCCACAAAATAAGCTATACAAGCTATTATACAAAATAAGTTATCTAGCAATATATGTTTTTCAACCATCACGACCACAACATCAAAACTACAAAACCCTTTTATTTCCTTTTAAATCCGACACAAACCAAACACAACCTTTTATCCGTTTCGTTTCTAAAAATCAATTTTTACGACGATCAACTTGTACAACTAGCATCTACGCATCAATATAAACCCAAAAGGACAAACAAAATTTAAATTTAGAAACTTACAAGAAAAGAGGGTTTCAAAAGCGAGACGAACACGAACCGACTACCCAAACGTAGTTTTTATCAATACCCGAATACTAGAATCAACCCAAAAATACTCTAAACCACCACGTCCTTGATCAAAGTTGGAAAAATAAGGGTGTTTGTTTGTTTGCTTGGTTCGGACGCACAAAGACACACACACTTATGTGTGTGTTTTATTTTTTTGAAATGTGGTGAATGAATGAGAGAATAAGAGTCAAAGGAATATTAGTACTAATACTTTTTAGACAACATTGCTTAAAAATAGCCTCCTTGTTCCCTCCTTGCTTAGCTTACACGAATGGGATCCAAGGGGCTCGGGTTACCTTCTTTTCATGTCAGAATCACTTAAAAACTCATAAAACTTGATCGTAAAATTTTTCCCAAAGTTAATTAGCATTTTTATTCACCTTAAAAATACTTTTCCAATAACTTAGAGTATTTACTTGACATATTTCCACGCTTTATTCCCCAAAAACCCATTTGGACATTAACGGACATGTCGGGATTCATTTTTGGCATTTCTCGAAAATTCACGGGTCAATCACCCGGAACTTAACTAACATAATAATAACCTCTAAAAAGGACTATTATACACAATGAACCATAAGCTAACTCAATTCTCAACAAAATCACCACCGTCAACACGATACAATATCTGAATAAACTGACAAACATCAAATAGTCAAAGGACTAAAAATAAAATATTCAGAACACAAAAAGGGCAAAGGTTACATTCTACCCCACTTAAAAGAATATCGACCCTGAAATTCAACTACTATCATTACTAAACAATTGCGGGTACTTAAGCTTCATCTGATCTTCACGTTCCCATGTGAATTCAGGACCACGTTTCGAATTCCACCGAACCTTGACGATGGCAATCCTACTATGCTTCGGCTTCTTGAACTCTCTTTCCAAAATTTCCACAGGCTCTTCCACAAAATTAAACTTGGCATCAACTTGGATCTCATCCAAGGGCACTTGCAGTGTTGGATCAGCCAAGCACTTCTTAAGGTTCAACACGTGGAACGTGTCATGAACACCATCTAACTCCTAAGGCAAATCCAACCTGTAGGCCACGGGGCCTACTTTCTCAATAATCTCAAAAGGTCCAACAAATCTAGGTGCTAGTTTCCCTTTCTTCCCAAAGCGTACCACACCTTTCTAAGGCGACACTTTGAGCAAAACATAGTCACCTACACTAAACTCTAGAGGCTTCCTCCTCTTACCAGCATAACTATTCTGACGATCACGTGCAGCCTTAAGTCTATCCTTAATCTGCAAGATCTTCTCAGTGGTCTCCTGTATTAACTCAGGTCCTATCAACTGACCTTCTCCAACCTCAGCCTACATAATTGGCGAACAACACTTTCTACCATACAATGCCTCAAACGGAGCACATCTCACACTAGAATCATAACTATTGTTATACGAAAACTCAACCAACGGAAGATGAACATCCCAACTTCCCCCGAAGTCCAGGAGCACGCTCTAAGCATGTCTTCCAAAGTCTGAATAGTACGCTCACTCTGACCGTCGGTCTGAGGGTGGTAAGCCGCCGTACTCATATCATAACGATTCCTAATGCCTTCTGCATTGACGCCAAAACCTCGACATGAATAGACTACACAATCCAAATATGATCGAGATCATGCACACCATGTCTAGCAACTATCTCATTCAAATAAAATCTAGCCAATCTATCCATCTTATAATCCTCAAGCATAGGTAGAAAATGAGCAGACTTAGTCAATCGATCCACAATGACCCAGATTGTGTACATGCCTACCACTAGTATTGATGCAACTTAGTCACAAAATCCATCGGGCTATCCTTCCCATTTCCATTCGGGAAATCCAGGTGCTGCAGCAAGCCGATGGCCTCTTGCTGTTTCAGCCTTAACCTTATAAATAAGTCATAACGAACCGAAACTCACTTACTTTACATACACATGTTATGTCTTTCTTCATACCCTACCACCAATAAGTATCTCTAACATCATAAAACATTTCTATCAGTGCTTCTGGTGTACAGAGTACTTCGACTTATGGGCATCGTCTATTATCAGGGTTCTCACATCACCTTTCAAAGGCACCCATATTTGATCCAGGTAGTACAAAGTACCATTACTTCTCTGTTCTATCATCTCGTCCAAACCTTTCTGCAATCCTCCAAACTCATCCACAGCCTCCTTCTGAGCCGCAAGTATCCTATCCTTAATACTCGACTGAAGGGTCATATTCATAGCTCTAATTCTCTTAGGCTTTACTCTTTCCTTCCTACTTAGGGTATGAGCCACCACATTCGCCTTACCAGGATGGTAGCGAATCTCATAGTCATAATCACTAAACAACTCTATCCAGCGACGCTGTCGCATATTCTCTAATTGACTAAAGATATGCTGAAGACTCTTATGATCCATATAGATGACACTCTTTGTCCCATACAAATAATGTCTCCAAATCTTAAGGGCAAACATAATTTCTCCCAGTTCCAAATCATGGGTCGTATAATTTTTTTCATGAATCTTCAACTGCCTTGACGCATATGCTATCACTTTACCTCTCTGCATCAACACGCAGCCTAGTCCTAACCCGAACGCATCACAATACACCACAAAGTCTTTCGATCCATCGGGGAGAGCTAGAACAGGCGCATTACACAACTTATCCTTCAAAGTTTGAAATGCCAATTCTTGTTCCTCGCCCCAATCGAAAGTCTTACATTTTTTAGTCAAGATAGTAAGAGACTTAGCTATCTTAGAAAAGTTCTCAATGAACCTACGGTAATATCTAGCCAATCCTAAGAATAAACGAACCTCAGTCGTAGTTCTAGGGGCTTTCCAATTCTTAACAGCTTCAATCTTACTAGGGTCTACATAAATCCTATTACCATTTATCACATGCCCAAGAAATTGCACTTCTCTTAGCCAGAATTCATACTTAAAAAACTTAGCATACAGTTTCTCCTTCTTGAGCAGTTCCAAGACTAACCTTAGGTGTTCTACATGCTCCTCCCGAGTCTTAGAGTAGATTAAGATATCGTCTATAAACACTATCACAAACTTATCAAGATAAGGCCTACAAACTATGTTCATTAAATCTATGAATACAGTTGGTGCGTTAGTCAGACCAAAGGGCATTACTGTGAACTCGACATGCCTGAATGGTATCAAATCAATGTCAAAGACATGACCTTCAATTTCTAGTTTGCAACTCTTAATAACTTTATCAATCTCTACTAGCTGCCCGCTAGCTATCTCAATCTCATATCTGAAACCTAATTCACTAGGCTCTATGCCTAACATAGGTTTAAAAGTAGTGGAAACAAAGCTATAGTCGGCATTAGAGTCAAATAAGGTAGTGAAAAAATGATTGTTTAAAGTAAACGTACCCGTCACAATGTTTGGATCCTGGCGAGCTTCCTTTGCTCCCAACATGAATGCCCTACCCTTAGCTTAGTTCCCTTGGTTTCCACGACCCTGACCCCCGTTATTAGCAACAACTTGGTTTGGACAGTTTCCTCCCGGTCCTTATGCTCTGTTCAATCTAGGACATGCCGGTTTGAGATGGTCGGTACTCCCACATTCATAGCATGCTCCATGAGCAGGTGTTGGGTTCCTTACAGTTACCGGGTTTACATTCCTAGGCACAACTCTACAATCCTTTACAAAATGACATGGGTGGTCATAGTTGAAGCATGTGCGACAAGGCCCTTCGGTTGCATGGTAGGAGTTGCAGGTGGTACACTTGGTCTAAGCACCCGTATTCTCTCTTTCTACAAGGTTTGTGGTTGTAGCAAAAGCATTTCCAGTCTTAGTCCTCTTATTATCATCCCTACCATTCTTATCATTGCTAGGTTCCCCTACATTTCCTCTTTTCTCAACCTTCTTAATTGATCCATTCCTAACAGCCTCATCGGTCAGTGCACCAGAAATCTGCACAGCCTTCTGCATAGTCTTTGGCTCTGTTACTGCCACCATCTCATGGTGTTAGGAATACAAAAAGTATCGGTCACTTTTAATATAGATAGTCGTAGCTCGTAGATTAATCATATGTAATGTTTGTAAGCTAACCAAGCCAAAGACACATGGAAAGCCCATGACTAAGCCTATAGTCGGTTAAAACTTGATGTATTTATACCCTCTCCACACATAAAGAGGGTGTTGGTTGTTCATTTTCTCACACACTTAATCTAATTGTTCTTTCTTTGTTTCTCTCTCTAAGTTTTCATCCAACCACCTCTTTCTCTCTTAAAAAAACTAAACGAATCCATCATCTATATATGTTAAGATATTCTACAATTGGTATCAAGAGCCATGGAGGTGTTTGTGAAGGTTTTGTGTGCGTTTTTTATACCATTTTACTCGTGTATTTTGGTTCGAACCTATCAAGAGATTTTCATCCTTTAAGGGTTTAAAAACCATAAATCATTTAACTTTCTTTTTTATTTATCTTAGTTTAGGCTTGAAGTACAAGAAAATCTTTAAAAACCATCAAAAATTCCATCTTTTTAAGTCTTTTTGGTTAGAAAAAGGGTTTTGTACCAAGAATCTTGAATTTTAATTTTTTTTTGTCAAAAACGTTAAATTTTGTGTTTTTAAGGTTCTAATAGTCTTAGATAGGTAAGAAGTACAAAATAAATCGGGTAAAAACGTCAAAAGTGAGTCTTTTTAGGATTTTTGATTTTTGAGTTTTGAAGTGTATTGGGCAAATTATACATAAGGGCGAATTATACGTATTTGCTCAGGCGAATTATATGTGTTTTTTGTTCAGGCGAATTATACGTTTTTAGTCAGGCGAATTATACATATTTGGTTAGGCGATTTATACGTGTTTGTGAAGACGATTTATACATTTATTTGTTAAGGCAATTTATACGTTGATTTCCAAGGGCGATTTATACGTATTCTTGTTAAGGCGCTTTATACGTGTTTTATTACACAGGCGATTTATACGTGTTTTATTACACAGGTGATTTATACGTAGTTTTCCAAAGGTGATTTATACGTTTTGCTTGAGTGATTTATATGCGTTGCTTGGGTGATTTATATGCTTTACTTGTAAGAACTATACACTTCATTAGGTGAATTACACGATTGTTCTTTGATTTGTAAAATCCCGTGATAACTTAATTTCTCGGTTTTATCAAGAATTGTAAAATCCCGTGTATTTCAAAGACTCAATTTCATTAATCAAACCTCGCTTTAACACAACAACCTCCAATCACTGTACGATCATTTTTTTATCTTATCACATTAAAATGGATTCAATTATTCCACTTGGACAAAAGAATACTCTTGCTGAGTACATGATAGTCTCCGGTGCTGAAAATCGTCCACCAATGTTAGATAAGGACCTGTATGATTCATGGAAAAGTAGAATGGAATTATACATGCAAAACAGAGAGCACGGAAGAATGATACTTAAATCAGTTGAAAATGGTCCACTTATTTGGCCTACTATTGAAGAGAATGGGGTGACCAGAACAAAGAAATATGCTGAATTATCTGCTGCTGAGAAAATTTAAGCTGATTGTGATATAAAGGCAACCAATATCATTATTCAATGTCTACTAGCCGATATCTATTCACTTGTCAATCATCACAGAGTTGCCAAGGATTTATGGGAGAGAGTTCAATTACTGATGTGAGGTACCTCTTTGACTAAGCAGGAAAGAGAGTGTAAATTATATGATGCATTTAATAAGTTTACTCACAACAAAGGGGAATCACTTCATAAGTATTACTTGAGATTTATTCAGCTGATTAATGACATGAACATTTACAACATGAAAATGGAGCAGTTTCAAGCTAATACCAAGTTCTTAAATAGTCTTCCACCTGAATGGAGTAAGTTTGTGACTGATGTCAAGCTTGTAAAAGATTTTCATACTACAAACTTTGATCAGCTTTATGCATATCTTGAACAACACGAACTCCATGCAAATGAAGTCCGTCTTCTGCGTGAACGCAATTAAGTTCCGCTTGCATTTGTTGCAAATTAGCAGATGACACCACCCCACTTCAACACTTATCGGTTTTCATACAACAATCCTCAGCTTCAACAACAGTTTCCACCATCTCATTATGGATCAATTCATCCCAATCAACATTACTCATCTACTTATCCATCACAACCTCAATTCAATCATTCATCAGTTCAATCGTCATATCCATATCAGTCTCAAATGAATCATCATACCTCTTATGTTCCACAAATTGCTTATCAA
>BQNB010141402.1:0-17276 GCA_026074375.1 Tanacetum coccineum
ACTAACTTTGTGCTGGCAGTACTAACTCCTTTAGTACTGTTGGCAGTATTAAGTCATATGAAGATTTATTCCCAACACAAATGATGAATGAAATGAAAGCTTTAGTTGTTACTACTCCCGCACCTGTCAAAGCGGTTGAGGAAGTATGTGTTACTTGTGGATCGAATAACAATTTTAACCATTGTTCGTTAACTCGAGGTGGAAACGATTTTCCTATTTTTCATGACAACATCCAACAATTTCAACAAACCGCAGCCGTTGGCAATTTTCTTCAAAGAAACCAACCATCTAATTTAGCAAGTCAAATGAAACCACCGGGTTTCAATCAACCGAATGTTCAAAACCGTTACCAAGGAACCAATTCCAATTTCAATCAAAACCGAGGAACCAACTTTAATCAAAACCGTCAAAACAATCAAAATCAAGTTTACCAAGCCCCACCATACCAACCACCAACAAATCAACCTTTGGTTAATCAAGCTTTACCTCCCGTTTCACAAATTCAAGGAGTGTCTAAAACGGATTTTGAAAGTTATGCTAAGGCTAATGATGCGAACATGAATAACTTGCAAATGAAGTTGGATAATTTTCAAAGAAACCAAAATGATTTTCAAAGAGTTTACAATGATTCTCAAAAGAAGCAAGATGATTTTCAGAAGATGATGCTCAGTTTCATGCAAAGCTATCACACCAACCAAACTTCAAGTTCAAGTTCGTTACCAAGCAATACCATTCCAAACCCTAGGAACGAAGCCAAGGCAATTACGACTCGTAGTGGTGTTACTTACGATGGACCTCCGATTCCACCGCCGGTGGTGGAAAAGGAAAGTGAGGTGACAAAGGATACGGAGCTACCGAGCACCGAAGACATCCAACCTCCTCAATTGGTCCAAGAACAAACCAAAGACAAAGAACCAATCGAAGAGCCTTCTTTCGTTGCTAACAAAGCCAAACCTAATTTGCCTTACCCGTCGAGACTCAACAAACAAAAGATTCGTGAAAAAGATGACATTCTTTCTTCAAAGTTTATGGAAATCTTTCGAAACCTTCATTTTGAGCTTAGTTTTGCGGATGCTCTCATCCATATGCCAAAGTTTGCGTCAATGTTTAAAAAGATGTTAAATAACAAAACCCCAATGTTCAAAAAGATGCTTAATAACAAAGACAATTTAATTGAGTTAACCAAGACATCTTTGAATGAAAATTGTAGTGTGACCCCGGTCGATTTCTCATTCCATGTGATTTTTCGGAGTTCGATAGTTACTTAGCCCTTGCCGATTTAGGTGCTAGTATCAATCTCATGCCTTTATCCATTTGGAAAAAGCTTCAACTCCTAGGCCTAACTGAAACAAAAATGGTTTTAGAGTTAGCTGACCATACAATTTCCAAACCAACCGGTGTCGCCGAGAATGTTTTCGTCAAAGTAGGGAAGTTTTACTTTCCCGCCGATTTTGTTGTGCTTGATTTCATAGCCGATCCTCGAGTACTGTTGATACTCGGGCGACCTTTTCTTTTTTTTTTTTTTTTTTTTTTTTAGGACGGCTCATGCTTTAATCGATGTTTACGAAGGAGAGATTACTCTTAGGATGGATGATCAATCTAAACCTGTAAATGTGGTGGATGCACTTCCTATTTCATACAAACACTCTTCGAATCGTTGATAGAAAGTTGATTTAATTGATGCTGCTTGTGAAATTTATTCACAAGAAGTACTTGGATTTTCCGATTCCGTTGCTTACAACAATCCTTCTCCGTACTACGATCCGATTGTTTCCACTTCATCTCCGACACTTACTCCTTTTGATGAAAGTGATTTTCTACTCTTCGAAGAAGCCGATGCTTTCATAGCTATCGATGACGAGCAAATTTCAACGGAAATTGATGCTACGTACTATGATCCCGAGGGTGACATTCTCATTCTCGAAGCACTTCTCAATAGTGATCCATTACCTTCACCAAACCAAGGAGATTACTCACCCGGAATTCAAAAAGATCTTAAAGTTGTTGAACCACAGAAGTCTTCACTCGAATATGCTACTTCTTATGAACCAAAAGTTGAACTTCCCGAAGTCGAACTTAAAGAGTTACCTCCGCATCTCGAGTATGCATTTTTAGAGGAAAATAACAAGCTTCCAGTCATAATTTCAAAAGATTTGAGCCAAGATGAAAAGACCTCACTCATTAACGTTCTGAAAAACCGAAAACAAGCAATTGCTTGGTAACCTTTATGATTATCCGAGGCATTGTCCGGAGGTTTGCTCTTACAAAAGCCTTCTAGAAGATTGAATACGAAACTTCAGTCAACATCAAAGGAGGGGTTAACCCTAAATAATCGACGATGTCATCAAGAAAGAAGTAGAAAAACCTTCTTTGAGGGGATTGATTTATCCAATCTCGGATAGTCCATGAGTTAGTCCGATACATTGTGTTCCTAAAACTAAGGTGGTAAAGACCGTTGTCAAGCGAAGAAAATGGAGCTGGTGCTCCTACAACGATTAGTCACGGGTTGGAGTGTTTGCATCGACTTATCGAAAGTTCAAACGAAGCAACTTGTAAAGGAACCATTTCCGTTACCATTCATGGACCAAATGTTAGAACGTTTAGCCGGCAACAAATTTTATTGTTTCTTAGATGGTTTTTCAGGGTATTTTCAAATCCCAATTGACCCTAAAGATCAAGAGAAAACTACTTTCACGTGCCCATACGGAACTTTCGCGTACCGTCGTATGCCATTCGGTTTGTGCAATGCACCCGGAACTTTTCAACGTTGTATGATGGCCATTTTTCACGACATGATAGAAAAAACAATGGAAGTCTTTATGGACGATTTTTCAGTTTTCGGAGATTCTTTTTCCTCGTGTCTTGCTAATTTAGACAAAATGCTCAAACGGTGTGAAGACACCAAATTAGCACTAAATTGGGAAAAGAGCCATTTCATGGTTAAAGAAGGCATTGTTTTAGGACATAAGATCTCTAGAAAAGGAATTGAAGTCGATAAGGCCAAAGTTGATGTAATTTCAAAGCTTCCTCACCCAACGACCGTTAAAGGAATTCAAAGTTTTCTCGGGCATGCTGGATTCTATCAAAGATTTATCAAAGACTTTTCCAAAATCTCTCGACCCATGACCCATCTCTTAGAGAATAAACATCCTTTCATTTTTTGGAAGATTGCATTCTAGCCCTTTCAAACATTGATAAAAGAGTTAACGAAGCTCAATTCTCATTGCTCCGAATTGGGACCAACCTTTTGAATTCGGTGCGATGAAGTGATTATGGCAATATGGTTGCGTTTCTAGGGAAAAGCATTGGAGATTTCTGACCCAATTCACTACGCTAGCAAGTCCAGACCGAAGCAGAAACTAACTAACAACAACCCGAGGAAAGAAACTGCTTGCGTTGTTTACGCTTTGAGAAGTTTCGTCCATATCCTAATCATGAACAAAGTGTTGTATAAGGTCCATTCCGCATTGAAATACCTTTTTAAACAAGAAAGACGCCAAAGCACGATTGCTACGATGGGTCTTACTTCTTCAGGAATTTGATTTCAAAGTTATCGATACCAAGGGAGCTGAAAACTATACAGCGTCAACTCTCTCGTCTTGTACAACCCGTATGAGATTGTTTTGGATCCTAAAGAGATTATGAAACTCTTCCTCTTAAAAACATTGGTATATGGTGACTTATCATGTGGACCCAATTATACCCCGTGGTTTGCCGATATAGCTCAAACTAACACGCAAGGTTTTCTATTCAAAAGGAATGTCGAGTTCAAAACTCAAAAGAAAAGTTTTTCAAAGGACGGTAAGGCATTTTTTTGGGATGATCCATACTCTTTCGTACAGGTGCGATCAAATCATCGTAGATGTGTATTTGGATAGGGGTGGGTCTAAGTAAGCTCTTGATATCATCAAGGCTTGCCATGAAGGACCCACCGGGGGCCATCACAGTGCCAACATCACAGCTCGGAAAGTATTTGACGCCGGATTCTTTTGGCCTACAATTTATAAGGATGCTTACGAATTGATCAAATCTTGTGATGCATGTCAAAGGCAAGGTAAAATCTCTCAACGTGATGAGATGCCTCAAAATGCAATCCAAGTTTGTGAAATTTTCGATGTATGGGGTATCGATTTTATGGGACCTTTTCCGTCGTCTAGAGGAAACAAATATATTCTAGTAGCCGTCGATTACCTTTCCAAATGGGTTGAAGCCAAGGCGCTCCCCACCAACGATGCTCGAGTAGTTGTCAAGTTTTTAAAATCCCTTTTCTCCCGATTCGGTGCTCCTAGAGCAATCATAAGCGATCGAGGGACCCATTTTTGTAACGATAAGTTTGCAAGAGTCATGTCAAAATATGGTGTCACCCATCGTCTTTCGACTCCTTACCACCCTCAAACGAGTGGTCAAGTTGAAGTCACGAATCGAGGTCTCAAAAGAATTTTAGAGAGGACGGTCGGAGAAAACCGTGCCTCATGGTCCGACAAACTAGATGATGCATTATGGGCTTTTAGGACCGCTTACAAAACTCCAATTGGATGCACTCCGTACAAGTTAGTCTATGGAAAAGCGTGTCACTTACCCGTTGAATTAGAACACAAGGCATATTGG
The DNA here is from genome assembly GCA_026074375.1 of Tanacetum coccineum. Lineage (NCBI taxonomy): Eukaryota > Viridiplantae > Streptophyta > Magnoliopsida > Asterales > Asteraceae > Tanacetum > Tanacetum coccineum. The sequence continues at coordinate 4,609 of BQNB010141402.1, forward strand.
GCTCTTAAGCATGCCAACTTCGATTTAAAGACCGCGGGTGATCATCGAAAGCTCCAACTCAATTGAAATTAGCGAGCTTCGTGATCAAGTTATGAGAATTCGCTAATCTTAAGGAGAAGACAAAGAAAACTACACGATTCCAAGACAAGGTAACCGAATATTCAACTGTTGGTGATCAAGTCTTGATTTTCAACTCCGATTAAAATTTTCTCTGAAGCTCAATTTCCCGATGGTCCGGACCTTTCACAATCACCGAAGTTTATCCTTATGGCACTGCCAAGTTGTCTCATGCCGATGGTTCGAATTTCAAAGTCAATTGCCACCGTCTTAAGCATTACTATGGAGGGGATACACCACCATTGGTTATCCCGGACCTCCAGACTTTCCCTAAGGACAACTAAATTCAGGGATCGAGTCGAGCTTGCGACTCGGTGACCAAAAACAAGCCGCTTCGTGGGAGTTCACCCCATGCTTATCCTTTCTATTTTCTTTCTATTTATTATCTAATGTGTTGTGTTGAGAGAGGCTTGTACTCTTTCCGATTTCTCGATGTTTGTTGCTTGTTTGTTGTGATTTTTGTAGGATCGACCCAACAATTTTTGAAGCCTCTCGTGTCCGGTTGATTTTTCCCGTTCTACTCGAGTTTCTCATCCTTTGTGAGAAATTAGTTTGGGGAGATCCGATATCCTTTCATCATTATCGATTAACGTTTATCTTTGCATACTTCATAAACGGCTTAGATTTTTGTAAAGACCCGACTTTAAACATTGAGGACAATGTTTTGTTTTAGTTTGGGGAACGTGTAGAGTTCTAGCTTTCTCCCTTAACAATTAATGATGATAGTTTGTGCTAGTCTCATGTAGACTTTAAACATGCTAGATTTGAAATCATTAGTAAATGAAAACTTGTGCTAATCTCAATTAGATTTTAAATATGCCAAGTTGGATTTTATATGGCTAAGTGTTCGCGAACTTCTTTCTTAGAGATTTTAAATTGCGAAGAATAAGAAATGATAGTGTTATTTATAAGTCATGACATTAAACATAAAAATATATATAATATATAATATATAATAAGTGGTAAGAACACGAATGTAGTTTTCCCGTTGGTAAATAAGAAGTAATTTTTGACATCCGATCGAACTATAGAGTTCTAGCTTTCTCCCTTAACAATTAATGATATAGTTTTTTGTGCTAGTTCTTCATGTAGACTTCGACATGCTAGACTTGAAATCATTAGTAAATAAAAACTGTTGCTAATCTCAAGTAGATTTTAAATATGCCGAGTTTTATTATATAGGCTTAATTATTCGCAGAATTTCTTAGAGATATTAAAATTGCGAATAACGAGAAATGATAGTGTTAAGCATAAGTCATGACAATAAAACTAGAATAGTTGGCTTTCCTTTCAAGCAAAGTGTTAATTGTGGCTTTTTCTCTTCATTAGCTTATTTCACCTCTATATATAATGTGTTAAATAAATAGAGTTGTGCTGTTTTTAGGTTAATAATTAGTTAATAAATTTTCTTTAGTTCCTATTGTGATTAGATGAGTACACATCAGAATTACTTAATTTGGCATACAATAATGTATTTACATTAATAAATCTTTTGCTTATTCTTTAAAGAGCCTTAGGGTATATAGTATACGTAGAATTCAATTAATCCAAGACTGATAAAAGTTTGTTGTATCTTGCCGGCTCACAACCGATGTTACAGCCTTCTAAAAGGTCGAGGAAGTTACCGAAGTCGAAATATGTTTGCTACATCTTGTCGGAGGCGTGGCCGATGTTGTAGCCTTCTAAAGGACTGAGGTTTAATAATGTTGCTTAATTTTTGTCTTATTTTGTGCCTTAAAGAGCCTAAGGGTATATGGTGCAAATAAGATTGGATCATTCATGTCTTAAAGAGCCTTATGGTATATGACATGAATGGTGCCTTGCTTAAGTAGCCTAATAAAAGCCAAATTTTGGTTGCCTCGATGTGGACTTTATTCTTGATGACATTTGATCTTTTGAAAAGGACTAGGAGCTAATTATTGCGTTTTTAACCATCCCGCTTTATTTTCAGAATTAATAATTATCGAAATAAAAGTCTTAAAGAGCCTTCGGGTATATGACTTAAGTAAAATCCTGAGATACAAAAAAATAGGATTTGCGGGAGAAAAAGTAAGTACACAATTAGTATTTATGAGTAGTGTTAGTGTCATGACTTGTAATTAGCAATGATCTTGTTTTTAAGCTTAGCAAATATAAAAAAGAGAAAAAAACTTGAAAATGGGAAATCAGGTGTTTTATAGGTGTGATTTCTTAACTCTCTCACAAAAAAATTCTTTGCTCACTTTCAAAGGTTTAGTTTGGGAAGTTTTGAGGTATTTGGTATAAGGCAATGTGATATTGCCGTGAGGACACACAAAATGGTTTAGTTTGGGGAAATTTTGATAAGTGTAGATATTACATACCATTTGTACCTAAAATATACCCATTAAACCCAAAAAACAGACCAAAAAATGTGCAAAGAATAAAGCTTGTATTTGTGTTTTGTGTGTGCAGGTGACGGGATACATCAAAAAAATCACATGGAAAATGTCAAAAAATCGGCAAGCACGGACTCGAGAATCAGCAAGAGTACAAAAAGAAGCAGGATTCAAAGCGAAGCAGATAAAAGTCAAACCCGCAGTTAAATCAGACAAAGTGGTCAAAACATAAGTCAACTAATAAAAGGGCAAATCCAAAATATTCACTTTTGTCCCTCAACTTCTCATTTAAATATTCTATATATAGTCCTCATCCTTATTGGCCTCAAAAAGCATTATTTGGCCTGAAACACCCTTTGATACCTCACCCAGATTCATTAGCCCATTGCCCTACCCATTATTTGTTCTATAAACTCCAAGGACTGAAGTTGCTATTTTCAAAAGTTATTTTACACTATACTTTGATAAAACAAAGAGAGGGACTGAAATTGCATTTTGTCCAAAGTTTAAAAATAGTTAACCCGTTTTCAGTTGTAAAAAGGCGCGAAGGCCTTTTTACTATTCAGCGTCTTCTACAAATCACCACATGGGTAAAATCAAGGGGCAAACGTCAATAAAGGGGTTAAATGGTCAATTCAGAAGCTTGTTAGCACAATGATAGGGAGATTTCAGTCAAATCAAGAGATTCATTAGCTCTTTCACACTCAAAGGCCACATCATCAATGGAAGAAGCACAAAGAGGTGTGGGTTTTGCACTAAATTCACTCACACAACAAGCACAAGTGAGCCTCAAACGGATTGCCAGCTTGGCAATCCGTGTGAGCTCACTAGTGATCCAACGGCCATAAAGCTTGATCAAATGATTGCAATGATTGGATGGCAGAGATTGGAAGAAGTTGAAAGAGACTCAAGAGGCTAGAAGGATCCAAGGCAGGCTATAAAAAGGCCTCATTCTTCACACACACACACACGTAGCTTTTAGGACTAGTTTTTAGCTTAATTTCATTTTTAGCTTAATTTTACTTTAAATCTTGTAATTTCCTTTTAAGAGTAATGTAATTCAGTTTTTATTAATAAAAGTTAGTTTTAAATTGTCAAAAGCTCTTATTTCCATTCTAAATTTTCCTCACTTTTACTCATAAAACCTCAATAAGCTTTTATAAGCCATAATTCAGCTCTCTTGGTCTATCATGCTCATGATAGAGCTCAAACTTGTCTTATATCATACTGTCACATTTAAATTAACCGCTCTTTAAAAAAGCTTAATTCCATTAGCATTTGGATTATTAGCTTAGGAAAGGGGATCTATAAAGGAAGGATCCCCATGGGACCTTATCCCTAGCTTATAATAAGTTTGGGGCTTGTAGCTGCCGTAATTGGAACGTCTTGTTTAGCTAGAAGTCAGGTAAGTTTCTCTTTAAAATTTTCTTTGATATTTGCATAATTTAGCTTAAACTAGTCATATATACCCTTAATGCTTATTTGCTTATTGTGTTGCTATTTGTAACTTTTAGTTATCATATTTTAGCTTAATAATCATTAACTTGAATATGTTTTTGCTTAAAAGGTCATAGATCTTAGTTTTCAATTCTGTCAATAAAATCTATAAAAAATCCAAAAATAGTAGTATAATATCTTAGATCATAGATTATAGCTTAATCAGTTGTTAAATTGTGTTTAATCCAGTAGTTATAAGCTCCTAGTTATCTGGTTTTGTAGATTTAATAAGTAGATTTCAATTTGATAAGTTTTCTCAAATCTGTCTGCCAGTAAAGGAGTGTTTGGTTTAAGTACTTTTGACCTCAAAAAGTCAAATTAGGAAATGCAATTTGCTTTAGTAATTTTAGTTTTCATTTAAAATCAGTAGTTTAAGAGTTTTTAAAGGTTAGTTTGCTATTTTTCAAAACTTATGACTTATTATCTTTGTTTTTACACCAGGGCAGTTTGTTGCTTACTTTTTACTTGTGAATTTTGAATTAAGCCTTCCAAGGCTTAACCCTTGCTTGTTTTAAGTTTGAACACTCAAAGAGAGTGTATTTAGTGCAGTAGAGACCACAAGGTCACCTGCACTAGTTGCTTTTGCATTTTGCAATGGTGCTATCAGCTGTAAACTTATCAGTTCCTGCTATCACTTTTGTTTCAACTTTTAGGGTAGCTAGCTTAGGTTTTAGGTTCTTAAATTTAAGTAGGTTATATTATAGGCATGGCTTAATATAGAATAGGATTTATTTTTGATTTCTCTGCTTATAATTCTAAGTATAATCTAGCTTAAAAGTAGCTTAAACAGCCAAAAAGCCAAAAACAGTAGGTCACTTAAGTAGATTCTTAATTTGCTAATTTTAGCTTAATATACTAGTTTTTATGGCTTAATTAGATAGCTAATAAGTAGTTTAATAAGTTCCTTTAAGCTTATAGTCTAGTGTAGCTTTTTAAGAATTTTAGCTTAATGAGATTTTGTGCTTATTTTTTAGATTTCTGAGTTTGCTTGTTTCCTCATCATTTTCAGTAGCTTAAAAGTAGTTCAAGCTCTCATTTCTTTTCATTCATAGATTAAGCATGTCATAAGCTTTCTAAATCACTTTTCCTTTTTCAAAATGAGCTTAAATTGAGCTTTTTGCAAGACAAAAAGCACAAGTGAGCTTAACTCACTTGTTTCTGTAAACAGCTTATAGATAAGCTCTTATTGAGCTTATCTGTGAGTTTCAGCCCATATAGCTTTTATTAACTTTGTTCCCACCAGCTTTTTCTAAAACTTTTCTCTTTTGAGTTTTTCCTAAACAGCACTTTTGAATTTCAACTTATTTTTAAGCCTAGAGTAGGACTTAGTTTGAAGTCGGGGTAGGACTTCAGGGGTTGGATTTGAAACATTTGGATTTAGTTGTTTGCTCAGTTAGTCCTCCGTTAGTTTGTCAATTGCACTGTTAGTCCTTCAAGGACTAATACTATTAGTCCTTCGTTAAGTTTTAGTTAGTTTAATTAATTTTAATTAGTAATTAGGGTTTATCTTTTAATTAGTTTAATTAAGGTTTAAATAAAAAGTAAAAAATTAGGGCTTTTATTTTTAGTAATTTTCTGCACTTTTTCTTTATTTAGTGTAATTTTTATAAAATTTTTAGGATTAAATTTTAAATAATTTTATTATTTTTAAGTTTTTAATTAGTTTATACTTTTAAAAAACTCATATCTTTAATCTAAAAAAGCCAAATTTTACTAATTCTTTTTTTTCTAAATTTTCTTTTTTTCGTATTTTATTTAGGAAAAATTTAATTTCAATTATTTTTTTTTTTTTATATTTTCTAGGAAAGATGTACTGCCTAGTTGTCACAGATGATTTTAGTAGGTTTAGTTGGGTTTTCTTTTTAGCCACTAAGGATGAAACTAGTGAAATCCTTAAAACATTCATAACAGGCATAGAAAATCTAATAGACCTTAGGGTGAAAGTGATTAGATGTGACAATGGGACTGAATTCAAGAATAGGGTCATGAATCAGTTCTGTGAAATGAAGGGTATTAAGAGGGAATTTAGTGTTGCTAGGACTCCACAACAAAATGGAGTAGCAGAAAGGAAAAATAGGACACTAATAGAGGCTGCTAGGACTATGCTAGCTGATTTAAAATTGCCAACAACTTTCTGGGCTGAAGCAGTTAATACTGCTTGTTATGTCCAAAATAGGGTGTTAGTTATCAAGCCTCACAACAAGACCCCTTATGAACTTTTTCTAGGTAGAAAACCTGCCTTAAGCTTCATGAGACCATTTGGGTGTCCTGTTACAATCCTTAATACCATAGATCACCTAGGTAAATTTGATGGAAAGGATGATGAAGGGTTCTTTGTAGGATACTCTACCAATAGCAAAGCATTCAGAGTATTCAATAGTAGAACTAGGATAGTAGAAGAGAACCTGCATGTTAAGTTTAGTGAGGATACACCTAATATTGCAGGAAGTGGACCTAATTGGCTTTTTGATATAGATGCTCTAACAAATTCAATGAATTATAAGCCAGTTGTTGCAGGAAATCAGTCTAATGGTAATGCAGGTACAAAAGCATGTGATGATGCAGGTAAAACTAGAATGGAGACAGTACCTGGCAAATATTATATACTGCTACCATTATGGACTCAAGATCCACCATTCTCTTCTAGTTCAAAGGATTCTCTTGATACTGGATTCAACCCATCAGGGGAGGAGGAAAAGAAGGATGCTGAAGATCCAAGGAATGAAGATAGTAAGGTTACAACTACAATAAAGCCAAGAGTAAATCAAGATAAGGATGCAAATGTCAACAGCACTAACAATATTAAAACTGTTAGTCCAACTATTAATGCTGCTAGCATAGTAGATAATGTTGTTGCAGAGAATATAGTCTATGGATGTGCTGATGATCTAAATATGCCTGAATTGGAAGAAATTGACAGATTTAGTGATGCTGAAGATGATATTTCAGGGGCTTAGATGAATAATTTGGATACATACTTCCAAGTCAGTCCTGTTTCTACCACAAGAATACACAAAGATGATCCAATTAAACAAATTATTGGAGACTTGAATTTAGCACCTCAAACAAGAAGAATGACAAAGAATTTGGAGGAACATGGGTTTCTTAGCACTACTCTTAAACAAAGAAGAAACCATAAAGACATTCAAAATTGCTTGTTTGCTTGGTTTTTGTCACAAGAAAAACCCAAAAAGGTAGTTCAACCACTGAAGGATCTAAGTTGGATAGAAGCTATGCAGGAAGAGCTTTTACAATTCAAGTTACAAGAAGTTTGGACCTTGGTAGAGTTACCTAATAGAAAAAGAGCTATTGGGACTAAATGGGTTTTCAGGAATAAGAAGGATGAAAGAGGCATTGTGATTAAAAATAAAGCAAGATTGGTTGCACAAGGATACACCCAAGAAAAAGGAATAGACTATGATGAGGTTTTTGATCCTGTTGCTAGAATTGAAGCAATTTGGCTATTTTTAGCCTATTCCTTATTTAAAGACTTTGTTATGTATCAGATGGATGTTAATAGTTCTTTTCTTTATGGTAAGATTAAAGAGGAACTCTATGTGTATCAACCACCTGGTTTTGAAGATCCATACTTCCCTAACAGAGTATACAAAGTAGAAAGGAACTCTACAGATTGCATCAAGCTCCCATAGCTTGGTATGAAACCTTGTCAACTTATTTGTTAGACAATAGGTTTCAGAGAGGAAAGATAGACAAGACTTTGTTTATCAAAATAGACAAAAGTGATATTTTGTTAGTTCAAGTATATGTTGATGATATCATAGTTGGGTCTACAAGGAAGAAGATGTGTACTGAGTTTGAGAAGATGATGAATAAGAAGTTCCAGATGAGTTCTATGGGAGAGCTCACATTTTTCTTAGGACTACAAGTGAAGCATAAGGAAGATGGGATTTTTATTAGTCAAGACAAGTATATGAATGAGATTTTGAACAAGTTTGGTTTTAGTGATGTCAAGACAGCAAGAACACCTATGGAAACTCAAAAAGCTTTGCTCAAAGATGTAGATGGTAAAGATGTAGATGAACATTTATATAGATCATTGATTGGTTCATTGATGTATCTAACTTCTTCAAGGCCTGATATTATGTTTGAAGTATGTGCTTGTGCAAGATTTTAAGTCAAACCTAAAGTTTCACATCTTCATGTTGTGAAAAGGATCTTTAGATACTTAAACGGTCAACCTAAGTTGGGGCTTTAGTATCCTAAGGATTCACCTTTTGATTTGGTGGCATATACTGATAGTGACTATGCAGGAGCAAGTTTAGATAGGAAATCCACAACAGGAGGTTGTTAGTTCCTAATGTGTAAGTTGATTTCATGGCAATGCAAGAAGCAGACTGTGGTTGCTAATTCCATAACTGAAGCTGAGTATATAGCTGCTTCCAATTGCTGTAGACAGGTGCTTTGGATCCAAAATCAATTACTGGATTATGGATATAATTTTATGCAGACTAAGATTCATATTGATAATAAGAGTACTATTTTCATAGTGAAGAACCCTGTTTTTCATTCAAAGATAAAGCACATTGAGATTAGGCATCACTTTATCAGAGATTCCAATGAAAAGAAGCTTATTCAGATGATAAAGATTCAGACAGATCAGAATGTTGCAAATTTGCTCACAAAAGCATTTGATGTTAGCAGATTTCAATATCTTATTGCAAGTATTGGAATGCTTAACCTCTAAAGTATTAATTAAGGGGAGGTTAATTGTGTTAATGTGCAGCGGATTATAAACAAATGATGATTGGAATGGAATGCAAAAGCTGCTAAGGATGGAAATTTGAGTTAGTGATGGTAACTTCAAGTTTATTTTGTAAAGTATAATTAGTGCTGCTAGTTATACTTAATACTGCTGAGTTAATACTGTTAGTTATACTTACTACTGTTTGTTATAATTAATATTGTGAGTATTGAGAGAAATTGGTGAGAATGAAAAACAGAAAGAGAGATGTGTGAAACAAAAATAGACAGAGTGATTTAGTGAGCTAAAAGAAATGAGAGAAATTGGTGAGAATGAAAAACAAAAAGAGAGATGTGTGAAACAAAAATAGACAGAGTAATTCAGTGAGCTAAAAGAAATGAGAGAAATTGGTGAGCATAAAAACAGAAAGAGAGATGTGTGATAGAAAAACAGATAGAGTAAATTGGTGAGAAAAAGAATTAAGAGATATAGTGAGAATAAAAACAGAAAGAGAGCTTGTGAGAATCAAAATTGATGATGGAAATGTTTTTTGGAACGAAATTGGAGTTAATGCTAGTGACTCAAAGTTAATGCTGCTAGGCATACACTTACTACTGCCAGTGTTAGTTAATGCTGTTAGCCATAAACTTACTACTGTTGGTTAAGTCAATGCTGCCAGGCATAACTTACTACTGCTAGGTTACTACTGCTGGGTTAGTTAATGCTGTTAGGCTTAACTTAGTACTGCTAGTTCAAGTTAATGCTGTTGAGGGTGATTTCATAAATACTTCGATTGAGGGTTTCTTTCAATCACTTAATCGATTTAATCTTTGTCATACACTATAATCATAAACCCTAACTCAATTTCATTGTTAATCATCAAAACCCAACATCAATGGCTGCCCTAAAGTTTGCTAGTTCACACAACATGGTCGCATTCTTAGATAAACCTACTGAAAGTGATGGATTTGAGCAAATTGTGGATTTTTTGAACGCACATCCTATCAAATATGCGTTAACAGTTAATCCCACAATCTATACTGCATGTATTAAGCAATTTTGGGCTACTAAAAAGGTGAAAACTGTTAATGGAGAAGTGCAGATACAAGCCCTAGTAGATAAGAAGAAGGTGATCATCATTGAGACAAGTGTAAGAAGTGATCTTCTATTCGAAGATGCTGAAGGTACTGAATGTCTGCCAAATGCTATAATTTTTGAACAGCTGACACTCATGGGGTATGAAAATCTTACACAAAAGCTTACATTCTATAAAGCTTTCTTTTCACCTCAATGGAGATTTCTTATCCATATAATTCTGCAATGCCTTAGTGCTAAGACTACTACATGGAACGAATTTAGTAGCAGTATGGCCTCTGTTGTCATCTGTCTGGCCACAAACTAAAAATTCAACTTTTCCAAGTACATTTTTGATAATATGGTAAAAAACTTAGAGGGTGGGGTTAAAATTCTAATGTATTCAAGGTTTGTGCAAGTGTTCCTAGATAAACAAGTTGAAGGAATGTCCAAACATAAATAGATTTATGTTACACCTTCTCACACAAAGAAGGTCTTTGCTAACATGAAGAGGCAAGGAAAAGACTTTTCTAGTAGGGACACACCTTATTTCCAACCATGATTATTCAAGCACAAGAACAAGTAGGTGAAGGTTTAGAGATACCAACTGATTCCCATCATACACCCACTACTACTCAACCATCAACATCTAAACCCTAGAAGAAACAGTCTAGAAGGAAATAGAGGAAAGACACTAAGGATCCTCAACTTAGTGGTCCTACAGAACTTGTAACTGATGTTACTGAAAATGTATCAGTGATACCTCCACAAACAACTTGTAACTGATGTTACTGAAAATGTAGTGTACCTACACATTCCAATGATCCACTGATTAGTGGTGAGGATAGATTGAAACTAAATAAATTGATGGAACTTTGTACCAGCTTATCACAAAGAGTTATTGACTTAGAGAAAACAAAAACCTCTCAAGCTGCAGAGATTACTGAATTGAAAAAGAGGGTTAAGAAACTAGAAGGGAAAAGGAAGTCAAAACTTACAGGGATGAAAAGATTATTCAAGATTGGTAGATCTGCATAAGTTGTTTCCTCTAAAGATAAAGGTTTAGGTGATCAGGAAGATGCATCCAAACAGGGGAGGAAAATAGCTGATATTGATGCTAATGTAGAGGTTACTTTGGTTGATGAGACTCAGGGGAGGAATGATGAAGAAATGTTTGATACAGGTATTCTTGATGGTGAAGAAGTGTTTGCAGAACATGATGTGGTTGAGAAGGAAGTTAGTACTTCTAAAGTTACTACTGACAGTGCTACAACAACAATTGTTGATGAATTAACCCTGGCTCAGACCTTAATAGAAATCAAAGCAGCTAAACCCAATGCTGTTACAACTGCTGCTACAACAACTACAACTACTGTTACAAGACCCAAGGCTAGAGGGGTTGTAGTTTAAGAGCTAAGTAAATTTACAACAACAACATCACCTTTACAACCATCACAACTTTCACAGGCTAAAGACAAAGGCAAGGCAAAAATGGTTGAGCCTGAAAAACCTTTGAAGAAGAAAGATCAGATTATGTTTGATAAGGAGGTTGCTTAAAAACTTCAAGCTCAATTAGATGCTGAATTGGAAGAAGAAGAGAAGCTTGCAAGACAAAGAGAAGAAGATGCAAATATTGCTGAATGGGATAATGTTCAAGCTATGATGGATGCAGATTATGAGCTAGCTACAAGATTACAGGCAGAAGAGCAAGGAGAATTGAGTATTGAAGAAAAGTCAAGATTGTTTGTGGAGCTCATGAATAAAAGGAAGAAGCATTTTGCAAGACTTAGAGTAGAAGAGCAGAGAAGAAAACCACCAACTAAGGCTCAAAAGAGAAATACAATGTCTACTTATCTGAAAAACATGGCTGGATACAAGCACAATCAATTGAAGACCAAAAGCTTTAAGGATATTCAGATGTTATTTGACAAAGAAATGAAAAGAGTAAACACATTTGTAGACATGGATACAGAGTTGGTGAAAGGCAGTGAGACAAGAATAGAAGGAAGTTCTAAAAGAGCAGGAGAAGAACTTGAATCTGAAAATTTAAAGAAGCAGAAGTTAGATGAGAATGTAGAAGCTGAAGTAGATGATGATCAAGAAGAAGCAGAGATGAAAAAGCATATGGAGATAGTTCCTGATGATGAGGTAGCAATTGATGCTATACCTCTAGCCACTAAGCCTCCAATCATTGTTGACTGGAAAATCATCAAAGAAGGAAAGATGGGATACTTTCAAATCATAAGAGCTGATGGAAGTTCAAAGAGGTACTCATCAATGATTCAGATGCTTTAGAATGTTGACAGAGAAGACTTGGAAACTCTCTGGAAGTTGGTTAAAGCTAAGCATGGGTTAACAAGGCCAGAAGAGGTGTAGGTCCAAAATCTTAGATCTGTTTAGCCTTTTGTAAGACAATAGCTAACTTAAATAAATCCAAATCAACTATATGAGAGACAATAACTATGAATACTATGTGCTAATGCAGAATCTTAACACAAGTACTAAGAAGAACACAATGTAATACTTTGCTATTTGATATTTGCTATTGATTTCTATTAGGGTTCTATATCTCTATCTTGCAAAACATTATGCTGTAGGGTTCCTTTTACACACCAAGGAAACCCTAATGGGCTTTACAAACGTGTGAAAGGATAATGCATATCGTTTCCTAAGATATCTCTAAAATAACTATCATGTTACCTAAACAGACTTAACTAGACAAGACCAGTAATAACTATAGTACTGCCAGACTTAACTTAGTATTGGCAGACTTAACTATGTCTACCAGATTTACCTCTATAACCACCAGACTTAAGTCTGTTTACAATAATTCCTAACAATCTTTAAAGAATAAAAATCCATCTTGAACAAGATATAACCCACCTGGGATACCTGTTTCATTTTGTTTCCATAATTCTAAG
>BQNB010141404.1:5590-17276 GCA_026074375.1 Tanacetum coccineum
ATCTCGACATGAACTGATCAATTAACATATTTACTAAACCTTGTCAAGGAAAAAAATTTAATAGTCATACACAAAACAAAAGAACATGATTAAGATCTATATTTGTGATTGAATCGCAATAAAAAATAACCTGTAAGACTAAGAGCGTTTGATTTTGTGACCATCCTGGAGACACCTAATCATGATTTAGTTTGGGCGTTTCAAAAGATCACCAGCCATGTTTACACGTATAAACATCGCGTGATCTGATTATTAACATCTATGATGGTGGATTTTTTTAACTGATTGAGGCGGCAATATACATGTGAAAACAATGTACAGAGTAAATAAAGATGAAGAAAGAAATTAGGGGTAGTTGTAACCGTCCTACATACACGATAGTTACTTCATTTTTTATGTACATTTAAATTCCATATTTGCCCTTAGACTCATTAAATAATATTATTTTAAGTTGAACTTATTTACCATCATGCTATTTTGTTCTCATCCATTGATTTGTTTTGATCAACGGCTATTAATGGTTCTCGCAGTTCTCGACTTTCATTTGGTTCTGAAAAGAACCTCACACTATATATATATATATATCGTTTACAAACAATTAAATAAAGACAAATCAATAAAATTACAACACCAATGTAGACAAAAGAAGAATTTACATTTGATACTCAATGGCTTCTTAGTACTTGAAACTCAACCACATGACACAATAAGACATCAAAATTGTAGCATCTCGTATTTTACGGTCAATATTTTAACCAAGCTCTAAATTCCATTTCTAATTTTTATGGAATTTATTATTTTGTTTTTAGCCGTTTTATCGAAAATCGCCGTTTTTAGCTATTTTCGAGTCCTGTGTTGGATAATTATCCGTTTTAACGTTTGAGAAATCAATAATTTCATATTTTATCTCCGGAAGCATAATTATTCTTATTTTAGTATTTTTCGACTTCTCCCGCATTTTAGCCGAAACCGTGTCAAATTTGCGTTTTTACAAGTCTAGCATTTTAACTAAATAATTTTTGGGCCTAACTAATAACATGATTAATAAAAATAATATCAAAGCCCAATTTCTTATCCCTCTTTTATCTTTTGGTCGGCTAATAAAGCCCAAAGAAAAAGAATGCTGTATATTTTTTTTATATATATCAATCCAAATTGTAAAAGGAAACTACCAATTTTACACCATATAAAACCCAACCTTATTTTTATAAAAAGACACACACGAAACATATCACAGATACAAAAAAATATTCGGTCCCTCCTCCTCTCTTTACTGTGTCGACACACACACACCAAACCACCAAAAATCTTCAATCTGATCCCTAAAATCACTTCCAATCTACTCCAAATCATTACTATATTAAACCCCATCATCTTTTTGAAGATTAAATCAACCATACAAAGTTTTCTCTCAAGTTCTTGATTGTTAAAGATTTTGATTTTCAAGGTTTTTAATGATTTTGGGTACAATTGAGGCATCAAGGGTTTGATTACAAGTGTTTTTAACAAGTTTGGTAAAACAAAATCAAGTTTTTGAGTCCTCCTTGTGGTCGGCAGAATTAGAAACCCCAAGGGGTTTGGTGTGGTTGATTTTCCTTGATTAATTTTGTGTAGTAAGTTTATTATTCATTCTTTTGATTTAAACTTGCTTATATATATGCATGCATGTACATTGATTATGTTTGGGAATCCATGAAATAAATTAGAAGTTATGATTCTTATGTTGTTGGCAAGATTAGTGAGTTAATAGATGTATTAGGGTAGTTTGAGATTATTGGAAGCATGTTTGAGGCGAAAGTTTGAAGATTTGATAGGGTTTTATAACCCTCAATTAGACCAGAAAGTTTGGGCTTGAATTGGCGAGATGAGTGTTGTGCAAACTGAGATTTTAATTTTTAGAATGATAGTGTTCGTCCTAAGGATCGTTTTGGTATAAGGTAGAGCGTCTAATTCTTAAAAACGAAAAAGTTATGGCAATATGAAGTTGAAAACTAAAACGGCAAAATTCTGCACCCACTGTTTTTGCGCAGAATTTTGGTCCATCTTGCGCGAAGTGTAACTTGGTCATGCCAATAGGTTTTCTAGGTTTGCAGGACCCTACGACTAAGTACTTCGAGTCTACTTTCCAACGAGCTAGGCCTCAACGATTTTCAGTACCTAAAAGTGGGTCAAAACATGTTTACGAGATTGGTTGTCAAAACTGGGTTTGCTGAGTTCGAATTTCAGTTGCAAAGATGCAGTGAGCAGACGGGTCAAAACTTAATAATTTTTGATGAAATTTGAACTGGAACATGTTCATGATGTGTGTGACCTGCTTTTTTTTAGATTTTCTGAGGTGTTTAAGGGGGTCTGATGTTGCCAAACTTTTGATAAGTCCAGCAGACCCTGTTTTAAAACAAGTTGCATTGGTGTGTCTTTAAGGATTATTTGGAAGTGGCTATAGTTTATGGGTGAGCTACAGTAGTTAATCAACATATATAAGATAGGTTATATATGAAAGATGGGGAATGTCGTTGAACCATTTGTTGTATCCCTTTAAGTATGGCGACCATCTAGTAAAAACCGACAAAATTCAGAAATATAAGTGTAAACATTTGTGAATCTCATTCATGGATTCATAGCATAAATATTACTACATGCCGATATATAAAT
The DNA here is from genome assembly GCA_026074375.1 of Tanacetum coccineum. Classification (NCBI taxonomy): domain Eukaryota; kingdom Viridiplantae; phylum Streptophyta; class Magnoliopsida; order Asterales; family Asteraceae; genus Tanacetum; species Tanacetum coccineum. Next base: position 8,243 of record BQNB010141404.1, read on the forward strand.
ATATAATAGTATAAAAATATGATATCAATTTTACTCGTAATATTTTACATCTCATTAAAGAGTTATGAATTTTAATCGCGCACCACTATTATAGGTCGCGGTTGATTGTTGACACTCATCTTTCTCGTTTGGAATTTCTTGATCACTACTTTTTACCACGGTGTGTTCATAGCTACCTATTCCATCTGGTTAAATGGTTTTCATAAACTATTTTTAGGGTGAGAATACATGCTCGTTTACCAGTAAACTCATTTGATTTCTACTACGTAATCGATACATGACAAATTTTACTAAGCTATTACTTACTTACAACATGATCTTTTAATACATGCGTTTCTTATGAACTGATTAAGCTTTAGTGGGGGATTTGGACTACCACATCATTTGAGATCATTAAATTCCTATATATGAAAACCATGAGTTTTGCGTCTCTTTTGAGGTCGTTTTCTGTAACCTGTGCGTATGAACTATGAAGTAGCACCCCATAGTGGTATTCCGCTGCGTTGTTGTGATTTTTGAGGGTGTTACATCAATCATGAACCGTTAGTTGCTATTTTAGTGAACGCGAGTGTTGTGGATAGATCTATCGGGATTGGCCATCCCCGTCTAGGCCGTGATTTCTAGATAACCATTGACGCATTTAACATTTGAGGTATTTTGTAGGATGTTTGGCAGCATCTGTATTTGTTTTGGGACACAAACCTCGAGTACTGGTTTGATTACATTTCATTAAATGTTAAAGTTCGATGTCATGAGCTTAGGGCAATAATACATATTACTTTGTACTTGGTGAATTTGTTTCTCTTGTCTATATTACTTAATTCTTATGGTCCACCACTGAACATTTCTTGATTTATTGAATCACTACTTGGATTCCGGAAATAATACTTTAAAATGTTGTAACGTTATTTTTCTTACTAAAATATTACTTGAATTATTTCAATACTGCTTTTACTTAAACCTATGAATTCACCAACATTATTGTTGACGTTTTTGCATGTATTTTCTCAGGTTATTATATTGCTAGCTGAGAATTGAGAGCATTTGGATGCGCGGATATCAAAACCTTAAAGACTCTGTTTTTTTCTTCACATTCGATAATCATTTTTCATTAAACATACAAATGAGTCATGTTTAAACTCTTGTAATTTTTGTTAAAAAGGAAATTATTGGGACCTGAATTTACTCTGATTTATTTAAATTCAAAACATCTCACTTAAGTCTTTTCTGTAACTTGTGAATTATCTATGAAGTAGCACCCCAATTGGTATTCCGCTAGTCGTTGTGATTTTTTGGGAGTGTTACAGAAGTGTATCAGAGCATATGGTAATAGGGAACTAGGTGCTTTTTTCAAATAACCTAAACATAACCGTTTTCAAAAACTTATAAGAGTCTTTCACCATTTGCCCAATATCCGCTGCTGATCTTGCTCGCATGAAGACATTATATTCGCGTCTTTTGCATTCCCTGATAGCTATAACATGGTATTAATGAGTAATAAAACACTTAGTTATGACTTTGATCTCTACGTCTATTTAAGACGCCCTTATACTATTTTACCTTTATTATCTGCAGGGTTATATATATATTGACCACTCCGATTATCGCGTACTTCATGTTTTCTTATTTTCTCACTCGAACATCAATACTAGTATCATATAAGGATACCCGTACGTATATGAGCTACCTTCTTTTAATCTCTTATGCTCATCTTCTGGTTTGCCGTTATCTAATTATATAGAAGTGATTTGTATGAGTCTAACTATTTAAGGTCGTTATGTCTCCTTGGTGTTATGGCTAGCGTGATTTGAAATTTGGATCGGATAAGTACGTCTACTCATATTATATTATGATTAGGATCGGAGGGGTACGCCTACCCACATGTTGTGGAATCACTGTCTATGCTTTTTAATCGAGCTTGGCTTGATGCGAGTACTAACCGAAGCCTAAATGTGAAATCGTCTACGTAATAATAATTACTTACATATGTGTATAGTAGTACTATAGTACGTCTTAATGAGTTCGTTTACTATAATATATTGTGAGCAATGCGACGATCTCTGAAACACTTACGCGACTTTACTTTATTTCCTTTTGATGGTATTGAAATTCGGGGTAGTTTGTCAATTCCGCTAGTTATTTTCTCAATCGACTCCGAGTTTGAACACTCTTCTTATGCTTTGAATCGCATATATTGCATCATAATCTATTGTTTTGAAGTCTTCCATTCAATGGGAGTACTGCTTTATCTTGTCACCTTGGATCGTGTCATCTTTTGGCACATACCTTTGGAACGCGATTAACTAACGTCTTGTTATTCTTCCCGTTACTTCTTATGATTTTGAAGAATCATGCCGCTAAGAAGACACTCCTTTTTACTTAATGTAGCATTTGATCTTGTTGTGATATTTTGTTTTGTGTCGGCCATACTTAAGTAGGATGATTTATAATCATCTTATTGAAATAATTGTGACGGCTTCTTCATGTTGAAGAAGGAAATTAATAAACCGATAAACCGCTGAACCATGAATTCATAATTCATCACTTACATGGATTGGGACGCCTCTTTTTGTAAGTAACGAATTGTGAATGAATGGGCTTATGTGTATTCGACATAGCGTATGTTCGTCCGTACGAATCATTCTTTGGGCTATGAACTCCTTTCGACTCGTAATTTGTTATATGGATTTTTACGACTGTGTATCAACCGTCGTAAACCCTATAGAGATAAGTCGAATAGAGCACCGGGACGGCGCTCCCTTAAGGTGGGAAGAATGTAGCATCTCGTATTTTACGATCTATATTTTAACCAAGCTTTAAATTCCATTTCTAACTTTTATGGAATTTATTATTTGGTTTTAGCCGTTTTATCGAAAATCGCCGTTTTTAGCTATTTTCGAGTCGTGTTGGATAATTATCCGTTTTAACGTTTGAGAAATCAATAATTTCATATTTTATATCCGGAAGCATAATTATTCTTATTTTAGTATTTTTCGACTTCTCCCGCATTTTAGCCGAAACCGTGTCAAATTTGCGTTTTTACAAGTCTAGCATTTTTACTAAATAATTTTTGGGCCTAACTAATAATATGATTAATAAAAATAATATCAAAGCCCAATTTCTTATCCCTTTTTTATCTTTTGGTCGGCTAATAAAGCCCAAAGAAAAAGAATGTTGTATATTTTTTTATATATACCAATCCAAATTGTAAAAGGAAACTACTAATTTTACACCATATAAAACCCAAACTTATTTTTATTAAAAGACACACACGACACGTATCACAGATACAAAAAAAATATTCGGTCCCTCCTCATCTCTTTACTGTGTCGACACACACACACCAAACCACCAAAAATCTTCAATCTGATCCCTAAAATCACTTCCAATCTACTCCAAATCATTACTATATTAAACCTCATCATCCTTTTGAAGATTAAATCAACCATACAAAGTTTTCTCTCAAGTTCTTGATTGTTGAAGATTTTAAATTTTCAAGGTTTTTAATGATTTTGGGTACAATTGAGGCATCGAGGGTTTGATTACAAATGTTTTTAACAAGTTTGGTGAAACAAAATCATGTTTTTGAGTCCTCCTTGTGGTCGGCAGAATTAGAAACCCCAAGAGGTTTGGTGTGGTTGATTTTCCTTGATTAATTTTGTGTAGTAATCTTATTATTCATTCTTTTGATTTAAACATGCTTATATATATGCATGCATGTACATTGATTATGTTTGGGAATCCATGAAATAAATTAAAAGTTATGATTCTTATGTTGTTGGCGAGATTAGTGAGTTAATAGATGTATTATGGTAGTTTGAGATTATTGGAAGGATGTTTGAGGCGAAAGTTTAAAGATTTGATAGAGTTTTATAACCCTCAATTAGACAAGAAATTTTGGTGTTGAATTGGCGAGATGAGTGTTGTGCAAACTAAGATTTTAATTTTTAGAAAGACGGTGTTTGTTCTAAGGATCGTTTTGGTATAAGGTAGAGCGTCTAATTCTTAAAAACGAAAAAGTTATGGCAATATGAAGTTGAAAACTAAAACGGCAAAATTCTGCACCCACTGTTTTTGCGCAGAATTTTGGTCCATCTTGCGCGAAGTGTAACTTGGTCATGCCAATAGTTTTCTAGGTTTGCAGGACCCTACGACTAAGTACTTCGATTCTACTTTCCAACGAGCTAGGCCTCAGCGATTTTCACTACCTAAAAGTGGGTCAAAACATGTTTACGAGATTGGTTGTCAAAACTGGGTTGCTGAGTTCGAATTTCAGTTGCAAAGATGCAGTGAGCAGACGGGTCAAAACTTAATAATTTTTGATGAAATTTGAACTGGAACATGTTCATGATGTGTGTGACTTGCTAATTTTTTTTTAGATTTTTCTAAAAGAACTTTTACGCAGGGGGTCTTGCTGTTGCCAAACTTTTTATAAGTCCACATGCAATACCCTGTTTTAAAACAAGTTGGCATTGGTGTGTCAATTAATGATTATTTGGGAAAGTGGGCTATAAGTTTATGATTGAGCAAGCAAGTAGTTAATGCAACAGATATAAGTGGGTAAATATGAATACGAGGGAACGTCGGTTGCAAGACCCCGGGGGGGGGGGGTGGGTGCCACAACTTCAAATTTGGATCTCTTTAAGTATGGTGATCATACTAGTAAAAAACCGGTAAAAATTTTAAAAATATAAATGTAGGCAAAGTGGTTAAAAGAGTATATGCATAGAAGACGAAACATTTAGGACGTTGTGATCAGTGAATTAAGGCACACACATGGATTCTATGATATAAGATTTTATATATGTCGAAACATATTATTTTCCTTTCTTTCTCGTGCTTATGCATTTTATGCATTTTTCTTATAAATATATTCTTATACGCACACCATTATTATTGGTCGCGGGTGAGACGTTGTCGCCGTTCTTTCTATGTTAAATTTCTCGTTCGATACTTCATTGCTTCTCGGTGAGTTCATAGCCCCACATTTTCTCTTTTAATGGTTTTCATAAACTGTTTTCGGGGTGAGAATACATGCTCGTTTACTAAGCAAATTTATTGATTTCTACTACTTAAGCGTTACATGACTTTTAATACATGGTTGTTTACTCATGAATTTACTAAAGCTTGATTTGCTTACTACATGATTTGAGATCATTGAATTCTTATATATGAAAACTGAGAGTTTTGAACACATTACTTGTTTTACATTGGACACAAGTGTTTTTCAATTGTATGCTATTCCAGATCATATTATTGCCTAAGTACCCTTTGCCATTAAGTCCCCTTTTCTATCATGAACCGTTAGTTACTAGTGTAGTAAACGCGAGTGTTGTGGATAGATCTATCGGGATTGACAATCCCCGTCTGGGCTGTAGTTTCTAGATAACCATTGACACAGTTAACATTTGAGGTATTTCTTAGGATGTTTGGCAGCATCTGTATTTGTTTTGGGGCACAAACCTCGAGTACTGGTTTGATTACATTTCATTAGATGTTAAGGTTCGGTATCATGAGCTTAGGGCAATAATACATATTACTTTAGACTTGGTGAATTTGTTTCTCTTGTCTACATTACTTAATTCTTGTGGTCCACTACTGAACATTTCTTGATTTATTGAATCACTACTTAGATTCTAGAAATAATACTTTGAAATGTTGTAACACTATTTTTCTTACTAAAATATTACTTGAATTATTTCAATACTGCTTTTACTTAAACCTATGAATTCACCAACATTATTGTTGACGTTTTTGCATGTATTTTCTCAGGTTATTATATTGCTAGCTGAGCATTAAGAGTATTAGGTTGCGCGGATATCAAAACCTTAAAGAGTCGGTTTTTTTCTTCACATTCGATTATCATTTTTCTTTAAACATACAAATGAGTCATGCTTAAACTCTTGTAATTTTTGTTAAAAAGGAAATTATTGGGACTTGAATTTACTATGGTTTATTTAAATCGAATGTGACAATTTATTAAACATCTCTTTTGAGGTCGTTTTTTGTAACTTGTGTGTATGAACTATGAAGTAGCACCCCAAGTGGTATATTCGCTGCGTTGTGATTTTTTAGGGATGTTATAGAGTGGTATCAGAGCCACTGGTTATAGAGAACTAGGACGTTTTCAAAACCTAAACTATAACTATTTTTCAAAAAATTTTAAGAGTCTTTCACCATTGTCTGATATCCGCACACGCTTGCTCCCAGGTAACTTATATGCTCTTTTTTGCATCGCTATTGCTATTACACGAATAATGAGTATATAACACTTAGTTATGACTTCGCTCTCTTACGTCTATCATATGACGCCTTACTATTTACCTTATATCGGTCGGTTATATATATATTGACCACTCTGATTATCGCGTACTTCCTGTTTTCTTATTTTCTCACTCGAACATCAATACTAGTATTATATAAGGATACCCGCACATATATGAGCTACTTTCTTTTAATCTCTTATGCTCATCTACTGGATTGCTATCTATTTATATAAAAGTGATTTATATAAGTGTTGACTAGATACGGCCACTTATGTTACATCGTGGAGTACCTCTATATTTTTATATAAAGGTTGTATGTATGAATACTAAACCTCTTTTAAGACGTTATGAGTGACGCAATGGTTTCATTTATTTCAAGATATCGTGAGTGATACAATGATCTCCGAAACGTTTTCATGACTTTACTTTATTTCCTTTTGATGATATTGAAATTCAGTGTAGTTTGTCAATTCCACTAGTTATTTTATCATTTGACTCCGAGTTTGAACAATCTTTTTATGCTTTTGAATCACATATATTGCTTCATAATCTACTGTTTTGAAGTCTTCCATTCGATGGGAGTACTACTTTATCTTGTCACCTTGGATCGTGTCGTCTTTTGGCACTTACCTTGGAATTAGATTGTCTAACGTCTCATTAATTTCCTCGTCACTTCTTATGATTGTGAAGAATCATGCCGTCAAGGAGACACCCCCCTTTTTACTTAATGTAGCTTTTGATCTTGTTTTGGTATTGTGTTTTGTGTCGGCCATACTTAAGTAGGATGATTTATAATCATCATATTGAAATGGATTAGGACGCTTCTTCATTTGAATAAGGAAATTTTAAACCGCCGAACCATGAGTTCATAATTCATCACTTACATGGATTGGGACGCCTCTTTATGTAAGTGACGAATTATGAATGACTGGGCTTATGTGTATTCGACATAGCGTATGTTCGTCCATACGAATCTTTCTTTGGGCTATGAACTCCTTTCGACTTGTAATTTGTTCTATGGATTTTTCCAACTGTGTATCAACCGTCGTAAACCCTATGGAGATAAGTCGAATAGACCACCGGGACGGCGCTCCCTTAAGATGGGAAGACTGCAGCATCTCGTATTTTATGGTCAATATTTTAACCAAGCTCTAAAATCCATTTCAAATTTTTATGGAATTTATTATTTTGTTATTAGCCGTTTTATCGAAAATCGCCGTTTTTAGCTATTTCCGAGTGTGTTGGATAATTATCCGTTTTAACGTTTGAGAAATCAATTATTTCATATTATATCTCCGGAAGCATAATTATTCTTATTTTAGTATTTTTTGACTTCTCCCGCATTTTAGCCGAAACCGTGTCAAATTTGCGTTTTTACAAGTTTAGCATTTTAACTAAATATTTTTAGGCCTAACTAATAACATGATTAATAAAAATAATATCAAAGCCTAATTTCTTATCCCCCTTTTATCTTTTGGTCGGCTAATAAATCCTAAAGAAAAAAATGTTGTATATTTTTTTTATATATATCAATCCAAATTGTAAAAGGAAACTACCAATTTTACACCATATAAAACCCAACCTTATTTTTATAAAAAGCCACACACGACACATATCACATATACAAAAAAAATATTCATCCCTTCCTCCTCTCTTTACTGTGTTGACACACACACACACCAAACCACCAAATATCTTCATTCAGATCTCTAAAATCACTTCCAATCTACTCCAAATCATTACTATATTAAACCCCATCATCCTTTTGAAGATTAACTCAACCATACAAAGTTTTCTCTCAAGTTCTTGATTGTTGAAGATTTTGATTTTCAAGGTTTTTAATGATTTTGGCTACAATTGAGGCATCAAGGGTTTGATTACAAGTGTTTTTAACAAGTTTGGTAAAACAAAATCAAGTTTTTGAGTCCTCCTTATGGTCGGCAGAATTATAAACCCCAAGGGGTTTGGTATGGTTGATTTTCCTTGATTAATTTTGTGTAGTAAGTTTATTATTCATTCTTTTGATTTAAACTTGCTTATATATATGCATGCATGTACATTGCTTATGTATGGGAATCCATGAAATAAATTAGAAGTTATGATTCTTATGTTGTTGGCAAGATTAGCGAGTTAATAGATGTATTAGGGTAGTTTGAGATTATTGGAAGCATGTTTGAGGCGAAAGTTTAAATATTTGATAGGGTTTTATAACCCTCAATTAGACCAGAAAGTTTGGGCTTGAATTGGCAAGATGAGTGTTGTGCAAACTAAGATTTTAAATTTTGGAATGATAGTGTTCGTCCTAAGGATCGTTTTGGTATAAGATAGAGCGTCTAATTCTTAAAAACAAAAAAGTTATGGCAATATGAAGTTGAAAACTAAAAGGGCAAAATTCTGCGCAAAAACAAAGTTCCGCACCCACTGTTTCTGCGTAGAATTTTGGTCCATTCTTGCGCGAAGTGTAACTTGGCCATGCCAATAGGTTTTCTAGGTTTGCAGGACCATACGACTAAGTACTTCGAGTCTACTTTCCAATGAGCTAGGCCTCAACGATTTTTAGTACTTAAAGTGGGTCAAAACATGTTTACGAGATTGGTTGTCAAAACTGGGTTTGCTGAGTTCGAATTTCAGTTGCAAAGATGCAGTGAGCAGACGGGTCAAAACTTAATAATTTTTGATGAAATTTGAACAGGAACATTTTCATGATGTGTGCGACCTACTAATTTTTTTAGATTTTTCTGAGGTGCTTAAGGGGGTCTGTTGTTGCG
>BQNB010141405.1:0-12646 GCA_026074375.1 Tanacetum coccineum
ACCCGAGTGGAAGTGGGATAATATCACGATGGATTTTATCACCAAGCTTCCTAAGTCGTCACAAGGTTTTGACACCATCCGGGTGATTGTGGATCGACTTACAAAATCTGCTCACTTCTTGCCAATAAGGGAGAATGACCCATTGGACAAGTTAGCATGGTTGTACCTGAACAGGATAGTAGCAAGATACGAGATACCTGTTTTAATCATCTGTGATCGTGATGGGAGATTCACATCAAATCTCTGGAGATCATTTCAGAAAGCTTTGGGTACAGATGTAAGTATGAGCACTGCGTATCATAAATCTAACAGATAAGGGGTTTTCAGCCTGAGAGACTGGCATGGCTTTTGTGGTGACTAAAATCAACTTAAGACACTAAAACACATGCAAGTAAATTAACAAAAGATAAAAGAGCAGTCTAGCCAAATATAAGAAAACTGTATTAACCATTATTAATCCAATTAGAACATTTGTTTGTTTATTTAGTGCAATGATTACTTATCTCGAGGCGACATATCATTCTTAAGACTTAGGCGGTACTTCTTCCTAAGACCTAGATAAGAAGAATTCTGTCACAATTAAACGTATCCACATAAAGCATCCTTATTTGCGGATTATAATCTATCTTAGGGATTAAAGCAATGGTGTTCTTGTTAAACCCTAGCTCATATTGACTTTACCCACTTACTGCTTAAAGGCAATTCATACACTAGTAGTCCACAAACCAAGTCTTTACCAATTAATTGAGAACGTACTCGTTGATCCCAAGGGTTACCTACTGGTCTAACTAAGCTCGCAATCTAAGGGCAAAGATAGGTTATTATTCGTGATCCTATTGGTCTAGTTTTATAAACACTATATGGAGAGCCATCCCAGCATCTAGATTACTTGGTTGGTATCACTAGATCCCATTGAATGATAGGTCGCATACAAAAGCACTTAAACAAGTATAAATTGATAAACATAAACAAGCAATCTATGATAAATTAAGCAATAGAGATAAACAAAACCAAACATTCAAATCTTCATAATAATGGCTAATACCCAAAGGTATTAGCCTTCAAACGTCATAATCAATACAAGAGTAATAATTTAGCCAAGGTAAACTAACCGATTTAACGAATGATTCCAAAAACTGAACGATTACAAGAGTATAAGAGATTACAAGTTGTCTCCTATGGAATTAATTGCTATGCTCGACCTCTTCTGCTCTTCTTCTCATCTGAAAATCAACTTTTATGGTTGAGGTATCGAAAATATGATTTAGCACACTGAAAACCCATTTTTAGGTTTTCTATTATAAGGTCTAGAATTTGGTCGATACGACGTACAGACTGAGGTCAATACGATGTATCGGGGTTTCTTGGAGTAGGGATCACGTTCGATATCTTCCAGAATATTTTATTACTATATCTTAAATACTGCGTATAGACTTCTCTGGATACGACGTATTGATCCTTGTTCCTTTGTGGTCTTCAGTGAAGTGCAAGTACGGATACGCCGTATCTTCCTTGATGGATACAGCGTATAGGATGTCAGAACAGTAATCTTCAAATGTCTTCGTTTAAGCTCCAGAATGCATGTCTTTTTGCTAATCTTCACCAAGTACTCCATAATTACTGCAATTCTCAAATACAAACGATTAAGTAACAATTATTTGCAATAATTATACAAAATGGGTTATTTACATGGGATAAACGATGCTATAAAAGTAACGTTATTTGATGTCATCAAATATCCCCCACTTGAATCCTACTTGTCCTCAAGTAGCCTTTAGAAGTTTATGAAAATGTATCCCTAAGGGTTTTTTTCCGTTTAAAGCATTTTATTTGAATCATACAATACACAACCAAACACCTCACGAAATAGGAAGATGAAAATACTCAAATCACTCAACTAATCTATGTGGTAACATGTAACTAATTCACTTAATTGCTCGATCATGACGAGTATTCGATCATAAGGTTGGCAAGGATACATATCTCCACCACTGGAGCTAAGGAGTAACAAGTTTATAAAGGTAAAATGGGTTCTTAATTATAAAGCTTAGGGTGATCATTCTAACAATCTTTACCAACAGTACCCACACCAACAAGGCATTCGAATACACACATACATGGCTGTAATGATAGAATAGACATGTATGTTTGATCACATCCTCATTCGAGTTTAACCAAGGGTTAGGATGAAGAATAGGGTATGGATCTTCTAACTTTCACCAAAAGTAATAAACCAACAACGCAGCTGAATCACGCATACATGGCTGTAACGACAGAATAGACATGCATGACTCGATCACATCCTCGTTTGAGTAAAACCCAAGGTTAATGATTAGGAAATGGAAATAAATTATTGTTCAATAAAAATTAAAAAGCAAATAGACAGTCCAAACATATAAGGTACAAGTTGCTAGATACTTTTTCTCGACCGTTACCATGAAAAGGACACAACTATTTACACAAACGTCTTGATCATAGATCAAAAACAACAACCTAAGTTGGCATTCCCGTAACGGTCAACTTCCCATTCATCTCATACTTTACATACTTTTACAAGATAAGTGGCGATATCTACCACTTTATACAAAACTTTACATCGTTGACTTATAAGACGTATCAACGAATAATCGATCCTTCATATAATTCCTTCGGTTTAAGCTTTTGCGAAACGATTATCTTCAAACTTTCCTCCTTTTTTTGTTGCGATTTTTCTAATTTTTTCATTTTTTTAAACAATACATAACTATGAATCTCGGTGTAATTTCACCATCTTCACGATCATAATAACTCCGGATAATTCCTTCGATAATTCTTCATTCTTCGGACGTACCAATAATTGTGATGGTAGTAAAAATACATGAGTTTTGACTACTTTATACATTCCCATTTGCAATGTGCAAATTTCTTCCCAACCGTACCAAAGATAGAAAATGACACAAGACTCGGGAAATACATACTTTACACTTTAAGCAACTAGCAACTGATAAATGGACTTAATCTAACAGGGTAGGCTAAGGTGTAAAGGTGTAACGAAATGAACAGTTGGTGTTATTCCTAAAGGATTGGTTCTACAGGTTTTTCTAAGGGTATCTTACTCTTATAATGAGAGTAAACAAAGGGTTTATTACCGGGATTTTAACTACCCATGTATTTCGTATAATAAAACAACATGTATAGGCATTTTGGGTGTAATTCTAAAAATTTACCAATTTAGACAAGTTACTCCATCTAAATCCATAGTACTCATCGTTGTGGTCTCGAATAGATATACCAAGCCAAGTTCTAAAGTCTACAACATCATCGCCAGACTCATATTATTGTGGAATTGGTGTAAAAACATTTGGAATGGATAGGTTTAAATCCCCTCACAATATCTGAATAAGGGTTAAGCGTGCAGGTTATGTACAAGTGGCGATATCTACCACTTTATACAAAACTTTACATCGTTGACTTATAAGACGTATCAACGAATAATCGATCCTTGATATAATTCCTTCGGTTTAAGCTTTTGCGAAACGATTATCTTCAAACTTTCCTCCTATTTTTTGTTGCGATTTTTCTAATTTTTTTGTCTTTTTAAACACTAACTACGAATCTCGATGTAATTTCACCATCTTCATGATCATAATAACTCCAGATAATTCCTTCGGCTTTTCTTCATTCTTCGAACGTACCAATAATTATGATGGTAGTAAAAATACATGAGTTGTGACTACTTTATACATTCCCATTTGCATTGTGAAAATTTCTTCCAAACCGTACCAAAGATAGAAAATGACACAAGACTCGGGAAATACATACTTTACACTTTAAGCAACTAGCACTTGTAAAATGGACTTAATCTAACAGGGTAGGCTAAGGTGTAAAAGTGTAATGAAACAAACAATTGGTGTTATTCCTAAAGGATTGGCTCTATAGGTATTTCTAGGGGTATCTTACTCTTAAAATGAGAGTAAACAAAAGGGTTTATATGGGAAAAATAGGACAAGTATGCATTCTAATTCCCATCCCCCCACTTGAATTATACAACGTCCTCGTTGTATAGATAAAACATTAAAAACGAGAATTAAAAGAATTAGAATGAGAAACTCCCCTGATTTTTTGCTCGGTAGATTCTACAAGTTGAGTTTATGAGCAAGAATATGTGTTGTAAATTCGTCTGAATTCCAGCATGAATACAACACACATAGGATTCCAGATGATCGATACTTCACTAACTTTGTCGATTTCTTTACAGCGAGGTCCTGTGCAAAATATAAGAAAAACATGTAAAATCCTATCTCGGTACCTACGGTTAATTATAAATAAACTAAACAAACTGTACAGGAGACCAATACGCCGTATCCATAAACTGGAATACGCCGTATAAAAAAGTATCTAAATATGGGTCAGTCTGCCAAATACGTCGTATCATGTACATGAATACGCCGTATAGACAGAACTGACAATAATGTTCAAAGTGCATAAAAAATAAAGGACTAATAACGTCCAAACATTTAATACGCAGTATGGTATGGATCGGATACGCCGTATTGAAATCTAGGAAGACATACTCGATAAAAATAAATAACAATCCGGGTTGTCTCCCGGGAAGCACTTTTGTTTCAGCTAGTCTTTAAGTTAGACTTTTTCTTTAGCTTTCTTTACTCTGTTCAACTCACCTTCCATCCATTGTCCTTTTTCTAAAAAATTTCTTGGTAGATTTGAGACTTACTATCTTCGTTTCTTTCCTAAGCATTATATTCACATCTTCTTATAGCGATGTATTCTTCGTTAGGTCCTAGTAAATATTTTATACCTTCAAACTTCTCGGATTTGCATACCCTTTTATTAGGTTGCTCCTCATTCTTATTGTCTTTTTACGCTTCATTTGTCTCAGTTTATTCCCTTCTTCAATGTCATGTTCGTAATGGGCTTTGAAGAATGAATCAGTAGCAGTGTTGAGGGGTTTCCATAGTCAGATTCCTTTCATTCTTTATTGTTTAAAATGTTGTTATCCATTTGTCTTTTATTCCAACTTCCATTCATCCAGGAACGGAATAATACATTTTTAGTCCTTCCATCCACTTTCATATGGTTTTTAAATGATGAATTTACTCATGATATGAATTCAAGTGGATCAATCCCCCAGTTATCCCCTTCGTCCAACATTTCATCTTCGCCATCGTAGGATTCGGGATAGAATTTACAAAAGAATTTCTCCACTAGCTCTTCCCAAGTGGTAATTTTTCCTTCCCCCTTATTTATCCACCATTGTCTTGCATCATCAGCCAGTGAGAGAGGAAAAACCTTCATTCATAGTCGATGGGAGTCCACACTAGGAATTTTGATGAAATCAAGTGATTTAAGAAACTTAGCAATGTGGTCCACCACGTCTTCATTAAACATTCCATGGTATGCATTATTTTTTTAACTCCATCAAAAATTCCTTGTTGAGTTCAATATTTATATCGTTGTTGGTATTTGGTTCAGTAGGATTTGATTCAGCTTGAGCATTTTCTATGTATTTCCTTAAAATTGGTTCTGCCATAGTTCTTGTAGTATCTTCTTCAATCAACTAGCTCTGATAAGTATGACCTGTGACAAAGGTAAAAATATTAGCAGGATTTGCTATGAAGAAAGATAGAAAGTTAAGCACGGAAATCAAATATTGAGAATCAGTTTTTGTTACTGTATCAGACGATCAATACGCCGTATTCAATGGATCTGAATATGCCGTATTAATCTTTTAAACGAATACGTTGTATTAGACTAGAAGGTTGGATACGCCGTATCCAATGGAAGTGGATACGCCGTATTAGGTTATCGACCAGAACAGTGTATTAGAAAACAAATAAACACACAAACAACTAAACTAATAAACAATTAAACAAAAAAATATACAAGCAAATGTACAAAATTATATATAATTATACACTAATCTAAATTACACTAACACTAATCCTAAAGGTTAGACTAATTTAATGTTAAAAACCAAAATATCAAATAAAAATCAAGATTAATTTTTCACTCCTTGGCAACGGCGCCAAAAACTTGATGTGTCGTTGTGTGGTTGTAATTTATGTTTCAAGTTTTAAATTTATATTTTGCCGACTTTACCAAAAATAACACTTTAACGGGCAGTGTACCCGGTCAGATTGGAGTTTCATGGTAAGTAGGGTGTCGATCACTAAGAGCGTGAAACAATCTTTTAATTTATTAATATTTTGGTTATCTAAACTAAGTTAATTCTATTCTATGTTAAACCTATGCTAAACCTATGTTAATCTTAAATCTAACGGATAAGGGGGTTTTCAGCATGAGAGACTGGCACGAGTTTTGTGGTGACTTAAATCAATTCAAGACACAACAACGCATGCAAGCAAATTAACAGAAAATAAAAGAGCGATCTAGCCAAATATAAGAAAACTGTATTAACCATTATTAATCTAATTAGAACGTTGGTTTGTTTATTTAGTGCAATGATTACTTATCTCGAGGTGGCATATCATTCTTAAGACTTAGGCGGTACTTCTTTCTAAGACCTAGATACAAAGAATTTTTTCACAATTAAACGTATCCACATAAAGCATCCTTATTTGCTGATTATAATCTATCTTAGGGATTAAATCAATGGTGATCTTGTTAAACCCTAGCTCATAGAGACTTTACCCACTTACTTATTAAAGGCAATTCATACACTAGTAGTCCACTAACTAAGTCTTTACCAATTAATTAAGAACGTACTCGTTGATCCCAAGGGTCACCTGCCGGTCTAACTAAGCTCGTAATCTAAGGGCAAAGATAGGTTATTATTCGTGATCTTATTGGTCTAGATGTATAAATCACTATATGGAGAGCCATCCCGGCATCTAGATTACTTGGTCCGTATCACTAGATCTAGTTGAATGATAGGTCGCATACAAAAGCACATAAAGAAGTGTAAACTGATAAACATAAACAAGCAATCAACGATAAATTAAGCAGTCGAGAACAAAACCAAACATATAAATCTTCATAATAATGGCTAATACCCGAAGGTATTAGCCTTCAAACGTCATAATCAATACAAGAGTAATCATTTAGCCAAGGTAAATAATGTGCGGTTGTCGTAGGACTTCTATATAAGAAGTTTTACAACTCCCTAGGCAGTGCACCTAATCGTTGTAGTATAGTATGGGTAAGACTCCGGGTTGTTTATCGTTTACTTGAGGAATAGGTTGAAAAGGCTTGATCACGGTCTAACAGAATTCTAAGGGTTGAGGGATATTTCTTTTTGTATTTTTGTATTTAATGAAAGCAGGTAAAATCATATAATTGAGAGAGTGGTTTGGTTTTAGCTAATTAACCTAAATAATAATCTAAACAAAGGGTGATAACAATAAGATAAAAGATTGTGTCTATTTAATCATGTATTACTTCCTAGATTGCTTCTCCTAGTGTTGTTGCCTTGTCACACTTGTGATGATCTATGTAATTATTTCCTAAAGCATGAACGAATTACACGAACCCGCCGTCTACTTAGTATGCCGCTAGAGCAACGCACATGCAAGGTAGTATGAAGACTATTACAAGTCCCCTAGGAGTTTACTAAGTGTATGTGAAATACATTAAAAGTAGATCAACCATATTAGGGGGCAATGTAGTATGAAGACTATTACCCGATGGTATCATTTCTACACAATCACGTTTCCCTAGACATATCAACAGCGATACAGACAAAAACTGGTTTTCTTAGACCTAACGTGCACATCCATCACAAAAGGCAACAACACTAAGATCTACATTCTAGGTTTCATATAATCATAAATAAACACAATGATAGGTTTAGCCGAGCATGTTAAGGATAAAGCAAGAACAATAAATCAAACAACACATAGATATATTGAATGATTAAGTAAACCTTACTTGATTAAAACATGAATTGGAAGAGTTACAATAGGGTTTTTAGGCCCTAAAATCATCTCTTACAGTTGCTAAATGAACTAGGGTTCGTACCCTCTTTTTATTCTAAAGTTACACACCGAAAACCCTAAATTCGAGTTTGTATATATAACAAAATCGACGCGACGGCGTCTTGTTGTAATCGTGATGCCGTCGTAAAATGAATCTTTTAGATCCGCGTTTGAGTCGGTGCGGGATAACGCCATCTTGAAATATGTGACGTCGTCACTGGATGAGTTGTGACGAAGTCATGTATGGATTGTGATGCCGTCTCCAGGCTCTGTGAGCACAAATCTTTAAGAGTGTTGGTGTTGGTTTGTAATCTCATTCGTTTCTTCTTCAAATGAGCCCAAGTCACGTGTAATCCATCCAAATGTCTTCCAAATGAGAAATACCTGAAAATGAACGAATAAGTACCTATTTTGGGTATAAACACATGATTTTGGGGGTTAAACGACGCCGGAAAAGTGTATAAAATGACACCTCATCAGTAAACTAACCGAGTTAACGAATGATACCAAAAACTGAACGATTACAAGAGTATAAGAGATTACAAGTTGTCTCCAATGGAATTAATTGCTATGCTTGACCTCTATAGCTCTTCTTTTCTAAAAAATCGACTTTTAAGGTTGAGGTATCGAAAATATGATTTAGCACACTGAAAACCCGTTTTTAGGTTTTCTATTTATAAGGTCTGGAATTTGGTCGATACGGCATATTGACTGAGGTCAATACGGCGTATCAGGGGTTTCTTGGAGTAGGGACCACGTTCAATATCTTCCAGTATATTTTATTACTGTATCTTGAATACGGTGTATAGACTTCTCTGGATACGGCATATTGATCCTTGTTCCTTTGTGGTCTTTAATGAAGTGCAGGCACAAATACGCCGTATCTTCCTTGATGGATACGTCGTATAGGATGTCAAAACAATAATCTTCAAATGTATTCGGTTAAGCTCCATAATGCGTGCCTTTTTGCTAATCTTTGCTAAATACTTCATAATTACTATAATTCTCAAATACAAACGATTAAGTAACAATTCTTTGCAATAATTATATAAAATGGGTTATTTACATGGGATAAATGATGCTATAAAAGTAACGTTATTTGATGTCATTAAATATCCCCCCACTTGAATCCTACTTATCCTCAAGTAGCCTTTAGAAGTTTATGAAAATGTATCCCTAAGGATTTTTCCGTTTAAGCATTTATTTGATCTATTACAAGTACAAAACCAAACACCTCGCGAAAAAGGAAGATGAAAACACTCAAATCACTCAACTAATCTATGTGGTAACATGTAACTAATTCACTCAATTGCTCAGTCATGATGAGTATTTTATCATAAGCTTGGCAATGATACACATCTCCACCACTAGAGCTAAGGAGTAACAAGTTTATAAAGGTAAATTGGGTTCTTATTATAAGGCATAAGGTTGATCATTCTAACAATCTTTTACCAAAAGTACCACACCAACAAGGCAGATGAATCACGCATACATGGCTGTAACGATAGAATAGACATGCATGACTCGATCACATCCTCGTTCGAGTAAAACCCAAGGTTAATGATTAGGAAAGGGAAACAAATTATTGTTCAATAAAAATTACAAAGCAAATAGACTAAGTCCAAACATATAAGGTACAAGTTGCTAGATACTTTTTCCCGACCGTTACCATGAAAAAGACACAACTATTAACACAAACGTCTTGATCATAGATCAAAAACAACAACCTAAGTTAGCGTTCCCGTAACGGTCAACTTCCCATTCATCCCATACTTCACATTCTTTTACAAGACAATTGGCGATATCTACCACTTTATACAAAACTTTATATCGTTGACTTACAAGACGTATCAACGAATAATCAATCCTTCGTATAATTCATTCAGTTTAAGCTTTTGCAAAACGATTATCTTTAAACTTTCCACCTTTTTGTTGCGATTTTTCTAATTTTTTTGTTTTTTAAACAATACATAACTATGAATCTCGGAGTAATTTCACCATTTTCACGATCATAATAACTCCCGATAATTCCTTCGATAATTCTTTATTCTTCGAACATACCAATAATTGTGATGGTAGTAAAAATACATGAGTTTTGACTACTTTATACATTCCCATATGCAATGTGCAAATTTCTTCCCAACCGTACCATAGACAGAAAATGACACAAGACTCGAGAAATACATACTTTACACTTTAAGCAACTAGCAACTGATAAATGGACTTAATCTAACAGGGTAGGCTAAGGTGTAACAAAACAAACAGTTGGTGTTATCCCTAAAGGATTGGTTCTAGGGGTATCTTACTCTTAAGATGAGAGTAAACAAAGGGTTTATACGGGATTTAACTAACCAGTGTAGTTAGTTAATAAAACAACGTGTATAGGATTTTTGGGTGTAATCCTAGAAATTTACCAGTTTAAACAAGTTACTCTATCAAAATCCATAGTGATCAATTGTGGTCTCGAATAGATATACTAAGCCAAGTTTTAAAGTCTACAACATCACCGGCACACTCATATTTTTATGGAATTTGGGTAAACATTTAGAAACAGATAAGGTTAAATCCTCACAATATCTAATAAGGGTTATTGTGTGCAGGTTATGTAACAAGTAATTTCACATAAGTATGCTAGAAAAAAAATTAAATTTTAGCATAATTTAAGCATTTTAGTGTGAAAAATAGGACAAGTATACATTCTAATTCCCATCCCCCCACTTGAGTTATACAACGTCCTCGTTGTATAGATAAAGCATTAAAAATGGGAATTAAAAGAATTAGAATGAGAAACTCCCCTGATATTTTGCTCGGTAGATTCTCCAAGTTGAGTTTATGAGCAAGGATGTGTGTTGTAAATGCGTCTAGCATGACTAAAATCACAAATAGGATTCCAGATGATCGATACTTCACCAACTTCGTCAATTTCTTTACAGCGAGGTCATGTGTAAAATATAGGAAAAACATGCAAAATTCTATCTCGGGTATCTACGGTTAATAAATTAAACAAACTGTATAGGAGACCAATACGTCGTAACCATAAACTAGAATACGCCGTATTGAGAAACCTGTAAAAAGTATCTAAATACGGGTCAGTCTGTTGAATACGCCGTATCATGTACATGAATACGCCGTATAGACAGAACTGACAATAATGTTTAAAGTGCATAAAAAATAAAGGACTGATAACGTCCAAACATTCAATACGCCGTATGGTATGGAGCGGATACGTCGTATTGATGTCTGGGAAGACAGACTCGATAAAAATAAATAACAATTCGGGTTGTCTCCCAGGAAGCACTTTTCTTTCAGCTAGTCTTTAAGTTAGACTTTTTCCTTCCAGCTTCTTCATTCTGTTCGTGTTACCTTCCATCCGTTGTCCTTTTTCTAAAAAATTTCTTGGTAGATTTGAGACATACTATCTTCATTTCTTTCCCAAGTATTATATTCACATCTTCTTATAGCAATGTATTCTTCGTTAGGTCCTAGTGAATATTTTATAGCTTCAAACTTCTCGGCTTTGCATACCCTTTTATTAGGTTGCTCATCATTCTTATTGTCTTCTTTACGCTTCATTTGTTTCAGCTCATTCCCTTCTTCAATGTCATGTTCATCATGGGTTTTGAAGAATGAATCTGTAGCAATGTTAAGGGGGTTTCCATGGTCAGATTTCTTCCATTTATTATTGTTTAGAATGTTGTCATTCATTCGTCTTTTATTCTAACTTCCATTCATCCAGGAATGTAATAATACCTTTTTAGTCCTTCCTTCCACTTTCATATGGTTTTCGAATGATGAATTTACTCATGATATGGATTCAAGTGGATCAATCCCCCAGTTATCCCCTTCGTCCAACATCTCATCTTCTCCATCGTGGGATTCGGGATAGAATTTACAAAAGAATTTTTCTACTAGCTCTTCCCAAGTGGTAATTTTTCCTTCCCGCTCATTTATCCACCATTGTCTTGCATCATCAGCTAGTAAGAGAGGAAAAACCTTCATTCGTAGTCGATGGGAATCCACACCATGAATTTTGATTAAATCAAGTAATTCAAGAACCTTAGCAATGTGGTCCACCACGTCTTCATCAAACATACTGTGGTATGCATTATTTTTAATTCTATCAAAAATTCCTTGCTGAGTTCAATATTTATATCGTCGTCGGTAATAGGCTCAGTAGGATTTGATTCGGCTTGAGCATTTTCCATGTATTTCTTTAAAATTGGTTCTGCCATAGTTCTTGTAGTATCTTCTTCAATCAACTAGCTCTGATAAGTATGACTTGTAACAAAGGTAAAAATATCAGCAGAATTTGCTCAGAAGAAAGATAGAAAGTTTGAGCACGGAAATCAAATATGGAGAATCAGTTTTTGTTATCAGACGATCAATACACCGTATTCAATGGGTCTGAATACGCCGTATTAATCTTTTGAACGAATACGCTGTATTAGATAAGAAAGTTGGATACGATGTATCCAATGGAAGTGGATACGCCGTATCAGGTTATCGACCAGAACAGTGTATTAGAAAACAATTAAACACATAAACAAATAAACTAAGCAAATATACAAGCAAACAATGCAGAATATACTAAATTATAAACTAATCTAAATTACACTAATCCTAAGGGTTAGACTAATCTAATCTTAAAAACCAAAATATCAAATAAAGATCAAGATTAAATTTTCACTTCCCAGCAACGGCGCTACAAACTT
>BQNB010141406.1:0-17276 GCA_026074375.1 Tanacetum coccineum
ACCCCGAAAAAGTGTATAAAATGACACCTCATCATTTGTTACAAAAGCTCGTAGCTTTACTTGTTCATTGTTCAAAAGATAAAGATTCTCGCACATAACAAATATTTCCCCAAAATGTAATGCAACCAAATCTTTAGTGCACATGACTTCCAAAATATAACCACCAATGTATCCCTTATCTTGTACCTCATTGACCTTATGAGAAAACGTGCTTTAAAACGTCAACAATAATGTTGGTGAATTCATAGGTTTGCAAAATGTATAATGTAGGACAACAAGATTTCCCAAGTGTATGATAATGCAACAGATGCAAATATCACAAAAATGTAATTACTTTTCCCTAAGCTCATGACACTGAAGCTCGACATGTATGAATTGCAATATAAATTGCCTACATTGCCCGTGATGATGTTCAACCCGAAACATCCCAAATCCGACATGGTATACGTCCGTTGTCTGAGAAACCGGCACAGTGAGCGCTACTCACCCGAACAGGGATGTCAATCCCAAATAGATCTATTTATAACATTCGCGCTTACTCAGTAATTGACAGTTCATGATTGTAGGCTCAATGGGTTATCGCTACTTAGGCAAACACGTAATCATGATGTAAAACTGTCCACTTGTGTCCAATTGTAAAAACCATGCATGTTTCTCACCCCAAAACTTGTAAATCATTATAAATTTAAAACGTGGGGCTATGAACTCCCTCGAGTAAATGAATCAACAAAATATAGATGCATGAAAAACGTCACGTAAGTGTCTAAGTGCAACCTAATTAAATATTGGTCGTATGAGTACTAAGTACTTTGAATAACTAATACCGTATATAATTCTATATAGCTACATCACCATCTAATTGTATTTGAGAAATAATATTTATAAGGTTAAAATGTTTATAAATATTTCTTTAGTAAAAATGTCGTAACTTTCTCGTTTTAAGTCTGTTTTGTACGTTCTTTATGTCCACGCTTTCGTATTAAAAGATATATCAAAATATTACATTTTAATATTTTTAAATCTCTGGTGAACAGTGATTTTTACTGTTCATGCACTTAATAAAATTATTTTTATAAATTTTATTATCAAAATCTCGTAAAAGTCATATCTTATTCGTTTTAACTCCGATTTTAGTGATTCTTTCGAGCACGTCCTCGTAATTAAAAATTTTATCTAACTAAAATATTTTCCAAAACATTTCTGAGATGAACAGTAATTTATTTTTATAAAAGTATTTATTATCATAAACATGAAAAATCCATAACTCCTTCGTTATTGATCAAATAATTATGATTCTAATGTTTTGGAATCCTAACAATATGTACTTTCTGTGAAAAATAATCATATATTTTATCAGATGTGGAAAATAATTAGTTTTTATAAAATTATTTTTATAAAATTATTTTTATAAAAGTATTTATTATCGTAAACTTGCAAATAGCGTATCTTCTTCGTTATAGCTCAGATTTTCGAGTTCTCTATATGCCTACGATCGTCAAGACATGTAGTATTTCATAAAAATATAAAATAAATACTTTATTTTCGAATTAAAAACAGAAACTTTTAATCATTTAGTTAAAATGTGTATAAAACTTGTTTTTATAAGTTTTTAGTTTAGTGAATTTGCTACAAGTCCTCTACAATATTTCCTACTACAAATCATGTATATTTAAAGTCCTATAGCATTTTTACAATGATTTTGTCCAAGAATAACATGTCCTTACATTTATTCATTTGTAACTTTAATTAGTAAACTTTTAAACCATTAATTTATATATACTTTTTATAAATTAACCATCACTTGTATAATGTTTATAATTTTATTCCAACATGATCTTAACATTAATATAACATATGACAAAGTATATCAAACCATGATCAAAAGAAAAAATCCATTTTACATGTTAATATGTTTCCTAGATGGTGATTCACTATATAAACATCATATACACATAAAATTAAAAATGTAAAGAGTGTAGGGTTTTTAGATGACCTTAGGATGAATTATGATGAAGAGAAACAAGATCTAAACCCTAGTTTAGAATCAAAACCCAAACTTCCAAGACTATAAAACCCTAACTTCCAATGAAACCCTAATCTTAAACCTTCTTGATTTACCCTTTTAAACATTAAGCCAAACCTTCAATATACCTTAGAATACTTGAATATGTGGTAAATAAAATTGTATGGATTGTGTATGTATGTTGTATGTTAGCCGTGGCTAGGGAGAGCAACAAAGGGATATGTGAAGTTTTTCTTACTAAGGAAATGAGTGTGTGTTATCTCTTACTAGTATAAGCCTTTGTATACTACATAAGGCTAGTCAAAGTTACTAATAAAGTGAGTGGTCCAAGACAATTGGAACCATAGGGGAGGAGAATAAGGAAGATATTTAGTCAAGTTACTACCTGGTACTTAAGATTTAATTAGTATCTAAGTTTTATACAAGTTCTAGTTTAATAGAAATGTATGCCATGTTTCCCTAAGAATGGTAAATCATCCCACAAAATTTAAGTAGGGGGGAGAACTAGTTGATCTTTGATATCTTAGATATTTTATGGTGAATTTCTAGCATTACATGAAGTATTATTATGCATAGATTAAATGTAGATGTATAACTTGTAAAGTATTTCTTTGGTTTGAGTCCTTCATGTATAGATAATTCCGGCCTAACAAAACAAATATGGGTGAAACTTTATAAAACCTTTGGGGTAATTTGGTTATAAAAATGGGTATTTGTTGAAATGCGTAGATAGTTTTGGTGGTTCCGAGAATGCCTAAATCTATTTAATTGCGAAACGTAAACACTTTACATAACCAATAAAAATAAAATATGAAAAGTTAATAATATATCCTCTAAAATTAATTAAT
Source organism: Tanacetum coccineum (assembly GCA_026074375.1). Classification (NCBI taxonomy): domain Eukaryota; kingdom Viridiplantae; phylum Streptophyta; class Magnoliopsida; order Asterales; family Asteraceae; genus Tanacetum; species Tanacetum coccineum. Next base: position 2,872 of record BQNB010141406.1, read on the forward strand.
CATAACACTTAGCTTGAACGTAAATCTTTAATTGTTTGATGCCAGTTTACGTTGAATGATAATTTTTAACTTACACGATTTAACTTAATGATTAAAATTAAAAGCTAACGTGTACGAGACTAAAAATAAATAGTAAAATAAATGACGTCATAAAATGACCTGAAAACACGGGGTGTTATAGTCTTTCCCCGTTAAATGAGCCTTGTCCTCAAGGCTTAAGATGCGGCACTTGACGACGGTGTGGTCTTTGTGAAAAGGTGTGGATACTTCTTTCGGAATTGATCTTCACGTTCCCATGTGAACTTAGGACCTCTCCTAGAGTTCCATCGAACCTTAATGATTGGAATGCAGCTCTGTTTCAATTGTTTAACCTCACGATCCATGATTTCTACTGGTTCCTCGACAAAATAAAGCTTGTCATCAATATGGAGCCCATCCAATGGAACGGCTAATGGTTCGTCGGCATAGCACTTCTTCAAGTTGGATACATGAAACGTATTATGAACCCTGCTCAGCTCTTGAGGAAGCTCAAGCTTGTAAGCAACGGCTCCAACCTTAGCCAACACCTTGAATGGTCCAACATACTTGGGGTTTAACTTCCCCCGTTTTCCAAAACATACGACCTCTTTCCAAGGTGAAACCTTAAGCATAACCCTATCTCCAACCTGAAATTCCATCAGCTTACGCTTTAAATCGGCGTAACTCTTTTGTCGATCATGAGCGGCTTGAATTATTTTCTTGATCTGAATGACCTTCTCGGTCGTCTCTTGAAATATTTATGGACTGGTGAGTCTCCAACCTTGGCCCAACAAACAGGTGAACGACACTTTCGACCATAAAGTGCTTCAAATGGTGCAGCCTTGATGCTAGCATGATAACTATTGTTATATGAAAACTCAACTAATGGTAAATGGTTAACCCAACCCTTTTCAAAGTCGATCACACAAGCACGCAGTATATCCTCGAGAGTTTTAATATTCCTCTCACTTTGTCCGTTAGTTTGTAGATGGTATGCAATAATCATATCCAAATTCGTACCCAAGGCCTTCTTAAGTGACCTCCAGAAATTTGATGCGAACCTAGGGTCGCGATCACAAATGATTGAGACAGGTATTCCATGCCTCGTGACTATGTCTTTCAGGTACATTCTTGCCAATCTTTCCATGGGATCAGTTTCCCTCATTGGTACGAAGATTGCAGATTTAGTAAGTCAGTCAACAATCACCCAAATGGTGTCATAACCTTGTGATGACTTAGGAAGCTTCGTGATAAAATCCATAGTAATATTATCCCACTTCCATTAAGGTATCTCGGGTTGCACCAACAAACCCGATGACCTTTGTTGTTCAGCCTTGACCTTAGCACATATCAAACATTTTCCAACATAGGTAGCGATGTCGGCCTTCATATTGGGCCACCAATATAGCTTCTTTATGTCCTAATAAATCTTGTCAGAGCCCGGATGGAGAGAGTATTTTGACTTGTGGGACTCGTGCATGATCACAGTCCTCAAATCACCATAATATGGTAACCAACTCCTACCATTTAAGCATAGAGTTCCGTCTGCGCGGGGTTCTAACTTTTCCTTCGGTATATCCTTCCTTATACCATTCGCTAATCATACCTCCTACATCTTTTGTTTTTGAGGTTCTTTGGTTATGTGCTTCTATTGCGCTTCCTAAAATTATGTTTGGGGATGATTCAAGACCATATCATGACTAAGGCTCGAACTTGTAATGGTTTATTCCGTTCTTTAGGGCTTAAGGCATCAGTCACTACATTTTCTTTCCCCGGCTGGTAACGTATTTCATAATCGTAATCGCTGAGAAACTCTAACCAACGACGTTGCCTTATGTTCAGCTCCTTTTGATCAAGAATGTATTGTACACGCTTGTGACCTGTGAACACCGTACACTTAGTTCTGTACAAATAGTGTCTCTACATTTTTAGAGCAAACACTACCGATCCAAGTTCTAAATCATGAGTCGTATAGTTTTTCTCATGAATTTTCAACTGGCGTGATGCATAAGCAATTACTTTTTCTCTTTGCATTAATACAGCACCCAATCCTTTATGCAAAGCATCGCAATAAACCACAAAGTCCTCGCTTCCTTCGAGTAGAGCCAAAATTGGCGCACTGTACAACTTCTGCTTTATTAACTGGAAGGCGGCTTCCTCCTTGTCACCCCAATCAAACCTAACTCCTTTCTGAGTAAGCTTGGTCATTGACTTGGCGATCTTCAAAAATCCCTCAATGAATCTTCGATAATATCCAGCAAGACCTAAAAATTGATGAATCTCCATTGGTGTCTTAGGAGATGCCCAATCTTTTATGGATTCGATCTTGGTGGGATCCACATGAATGTCTTGACTATCAATCACGTGGCTGAGAAATTATACCTTAGGAATCCAAAATTCACATTTAGAGAATTTAGCATACGACTCCTCTTTCTTAAGCAATTCCAGAATTACCTTAAGATGTTCTTCATGTTCCTTCTTGTTCCTTGAATAGATGAGGATATCGTCAATAAAGACAATCACAAACTTATCCAAATATGGCTTGCACACCGATTCATGAGATCCATAAATACCATCGGTGCGTTCGTCAAACCAAATGGCATAACTTAGAACTCGTAATGACCATATCGAGTTCAAAATGCCGTCTTCAGAATATCTTCTTTACGTACTCGAAGCTGGTGATAACCTGATCGCAAATCTATCTTAGAATAAACGCTGGATTCTTATAGTTGATCAAATAAATCGTCGATCCTTGGGAGTGGATAACGATTCTTCACCATCAGCTTGTTCAGTTCTCAGTTGTTCATGCACGTTCGAAATGATCCATCCTTCTTCTTGACAAACAAGACCGGAGCTCCCCAAGGTGAGGAACTAGGCCTTATAAAGCCTTTGTCGGATAGTTCTTGCAGTTGATCCGACAACTCTTTCATCTCAGACAAAGCTAATCGATAAGGTGCCCGTGCTATAGGTGTAGCACCAGGTATTAGATCAATCTGAAATTCCACTTGTCGAGTCGGAGGAAGACCCGACAAGTCCTCAGGAAATACCTTAAGAAAATCTCGAACGATTGGTACGTCCTCAAGTCGTTTCTCCTTCGACTTGTCTTCAGTCTCCTTTGTAGTAACATGTGCCAAAAATACATGACATCCTTTTAGCATGTACTTCTGCGTTTTAGTGCACGAGAATAATGTTCAAATGAGTCTTGTTTCCCCGGTTGCTTCCATCACCATGGACAATTAAGGTTTCATTTCCCCAGGGAATACGAACGATTTTCTCGGCACAAACAATGACAGCTTGATACTTTGCCAACCAATCCATACCAATTATGACGTCGAAACTACCAAGTTCTACGGGCATTAAGTCAATATTGAATGGGTGATTTGAGAAGTTTAATGTAAAACCTCGAATGATAGTGTTTAACCTAATTATTCTCCCGTCAGCTATTTCAACATCATAATAATGATCTAAGGTAGTTGACGTGATATCAATTTGGGAGCTAAATACAGTAGACACAAAACTCCTACCAGCACCAGTATCAAATAAGATAGAAGCATAGCGGTTGTTTAGAAGGAACGTACCCGTAACGACGTTTGAGTATGAGTTTGTCCCTGCATGGCCTACCGCATACACTTTTGCTGGAGAATTGCCATTTCCACCTTGATTACCACGGTTGTTTTTCTTCAGCTTTGGTCATTCCTTCTTAAATGACCATGGGCTCCGCACTCAAAGTAAGTAGCTTTCTGACCTGCCCTAGTGCCCCTTTGGTTGTTAGCAGTATTGGCATTTGCAATACTCCTATAGTCACGGGCCAGATGGCCAACTCTGTTGCACTTGTGGCATTTTGGAGCACACTGACCATCATGGTGATAGTTGCATTTGGAGCATAGAGGTTTAGACCCTTCGTAAGGTTTCTTCTCACTCGACCCAGCAGTGTAAGCCCTGCCAGTGTTCTGCTTCTTGTTTTGTTGTTTTTGGTTCTGATTGTTCCCTGACGTGTCATCAAACTTTCTTTTGTTTTCAGTCTGACGTTCATTAAAGGTGCTGATCTTCTTGTCCATCAGCTTAGTTGTAAATTCAATTGCGTCCTGCATGGTCTTTATCTTAGATTCCCTTACACTTTCATGAATCATGTCGGTCAAAGCACCGACATACCTCTCAATCTTATCCGACTCTTCAAGAAACATCCTAGCACACATCAATTCCAGTTCTTGAAATCGTTGGTTATAGCTTACCACATCGATACCTTTAACCTTAAGATTCCACATCTCAACCTCCAAGTTCTTAATCTTGCCTCTTGGGTAATACTTTTCGGTCATCATCTTTTTTAGGTTTGTCCAAGTCATTGCATAAGCAACATCGTGACCAACAGTCCTAACGTGGGAGTTCCACCATGTTAAATCACTTCCAAGAAGAGTACAAGTGGCAAACTTGATTTGGTTTTCCACAGTGTAGTTGCTTATACAGAACACAGTTTCCATTCTTTCAAACCACTGAGTCAACTCGACAACTCCTTCAGTACCCTTAAAATATAGGGGTTTGCATTTCATGAAGTCTGGGTAAGTGCACTCACGAGCAAGAGGAGCTTGTCTCCTTCTACCCATTCCCGAATCATAGATGTCTTCTCCATTTCTGCTTCTGGTGGTCTCATATTATGCCAAAACGTCAGCAACTCCTTGGGCAATTAATCTCTTAAGTTGCTCATTAGTCACAGAAGTAGTGAGGGTGGTTGTTGTGGCTGGTGATGCCCGTGTGGTTCTTCTCATTGGTGTCATTTTATTCAAATCATAAGAAAATATAATACCCGTTAGATTTCATACAAATCATAACCATGACATGACATATACACAATAAATAAAGTGAGATCACATCACACAGTGAAATATACAACTGAATTGAAATTAACAATGGTGTAGCTAAATCGGCATTCATTCATAATAAATTCGATACATACATGACATAATACATCCCTTTCATATATAATCTGGAAAACATACATGACCGATTCGGTCACAAAATGATCACTACCATTAGGTTACAAAATGAAAATAAAACCTAAAGCCTTACTATCCGGGGGTTACCCCGTAATACTTAGTAGGCTATACAAAATAGCTAAGACATAACCAGATCTAAGAACTACTACCGGCCTCCTCCGATACATCAGGATGTGCTGGATCCCTAGCGGGTGTCTGCTGACTCTGTAGTGCTGCCATCTGAGTCTGCAATGTCCTTAGCAGAGTTAGTGCCTCTGCGAGCTGTGCCTGTCGTCTGCGGTCTGCAGCCCGTAAATCTTCAATCTCAGTCTGCTGTGCTAAAACCGTAGTCCGTAGTACGCTAACCTCGGAGCGTGCCGTATCACTGGCATCCATAGACTGTACCCAAGCCTCACGAGATGCTCTGGCCTCACTCTCTATAAGTCTAGTCGTGCGAGCATGAGCACTCTTATCTCTATGTTGCAAGTTGAGCTGACCGCTCATCAATGATCTATTATCATGTGCATCATCAAGTCTCCCATAGATCTCATCAGTATCATGCCTAATAGTCGTTACAAAATTGGTCATCCTCTAACCTAACTCTGCCACATCAGTCGGTAGTATCTCCTTTCTAATCTCATCTGGATCCATCCAGACGTCAGTAATCTCGTAACCTATCTCCCTATCTAGGTCACGCCTAATCTCAGCATCCAGAGTGCCACCAAAATCATAATCTACTCTAAAGCCCCTAGTAGGCATAGCAGTAAGAGCTATTGAACACTACCCGACCTCATATCTAGGACCGAGAGTAATGCACAACCTCTTCTGAGGTGGTAACGTAACCTTGGGAACATTCGCTCTACAGTCAGTAGAGGGTAGAAGCAAAGGTGGTGACGATGTAGGTAATGATATAGGTAAAAGTGGTGGTGTCCTTGATGGTGGTGTCTCTGATCGAGGTGCTAAGATGTAGGTGGATGGTGCAGCAGCTCTCATCATGGTCATAGATGCCCTAGTATGTGGAAGTACAATAGGTGGTGGTAGTGATAGTGGATAGGGAGTAGATGGTAACTCGGCTCTCAACCGGATCATAGCGGCTCTGTAACCCAAAGGGTGGGTAGGACTAGCAGGTAGTGGTGGAGGTGATATAGGTAATGGTGGTGATACTGGTAGTGGTGGGGATGGTATCTGTGGTAGTGGTGATGAGTATGATGTAAGTGGAGATGGTGGCGGAGTAGATATGGCAATAAGTCTGTCAACATCTGCCTCAGACGGGAATGGAATTGGTGTCTGATCTTAAATAGACATCCTGGCAGTGGAACGATATGCGGGTGGTGGGATGGAGTCATCTAGAGCTAGGTGCTCCTCCTCCTCCTCATCCGTGTCCTCCTCCTCCTCATCATCATCATCTCTGAAGGACTCATCCTCCTCCTCCTCATCATCGGACTCAGTAATATCAGAAGGTGAATCAGAAGTGGGTGACACAGCAACAGGTAGTGGCTGCTCCTCAGCTGGAAGCACATCATCCTCAGGTGGCATAAACTCTGGGTATACAGGCTCAGGAACAAAATCTAGTGGAGGTGGCTCCTGTATAACGGCCTCTACATATGCATAAGGGTCCTCTGGCATCATGGGCAGCCCATCATATCCTAATATAATGACTCCCGGAGATACTACATCCAATGATCCATCATCACTAGATATGGATGTGTAAGTGATAGTGGAATGCTCCAAATCCGACATGACCAAAATCTGAAAATCAAAAGTAGCTTATATAAGTATTAATATAATACTCTTATCGTAATATACGTAATATATATTATAAACATGTATATCAATCATGAATGCATCTAGTCTAACCAACTAATGCAACAACTAGTGAGTGTATGTCCCGTGAAAACCTCTTTGTATGAATGCAATGTTTGAAAACAGTTATAGTCCAAGTAAAAAACATTTAACCTGGTTCTCTATAACCTTGGCTCTAGATACCAATCTGTAACACCCCCAAACTAGGTCGCAGCAGAATATGGGTCTCGGAGCGTTACTTCATAGACCAATAGCACAAGATATATATGAGAACGACCATTAAAAAGTCGTTTAAAACCGATACATTAGATTTATCAAATGGTTTGTTACAAAAGCCTGAAGCTTCACTTGTTCATTGTTCAAAATACAAAGATTCTAGTCCATAACAAATATATCCCCAAAATGTAATGCAACTAAATCTTTAATGCACATGACTTCTAAAATAACGACCACCAATGTATCCCTTGTCTTGTACCTCATTGACCTCCTGAGAGAAAATGCTTAAAACGTCAACATAATGTTGGTGAATTCATAGGTTTGTAAAATGTATAATGTAGGACCACAAGATTTCCAAGTTTATGTACAGCAACAGCATGCAAACATCACAAAAATGTTATTACGTTTCCCTAAGCTAATGACACTGAAGCTCGGACATAATAATTGCCAAATTAAAATTTAACTACCATTTCCTGTGATGTTGTCTTAACCCGCAAAACATCCAATCCGAAATGGTTATACGTTCGTTTGTATAGTGATAGCTAATCACCCAAACGGGGATGTCATTCCCAAATAGATCTATTCATAACATTAGCGCTCACATAGTAATTGACAGTTCATGATTGTGGGCTCAGAGGGTTATCGCTACTTAGGCAAACACGTAATCATAATGTAAAAATGTCAATTGGTCAATTGTAAAATCATGCATGTTTTCTCACCCAAAACTTTAAATATTATAAATGTAAACGTAGGGCTATGAACTCACCACGAGTAAATATGATCAAACAAAAGATATCAGATAGCCTGAAAAAAGTACGTAACGTGTCCGAGTGCAAACTATTTAATTACTAGGTGTTGAAGTACTAAGTACTTTGAATAACTAATACCGTATATAATTCTATATAGCTACATCACCATCTAATTGTATTTGAGAAATAATATTTATAAAGTTAAAATGTTTATAAATATTTTCTTAGTAAAAATGTCGTAATTTTCTCGTTTTAAGTCCGTTTTGTACTTTCTTTATGTCCACGCTTTCGTATTATAAAGATATTTCAAAATATTACATTTTAATACTTTTAACCCTCTGGTGAACAGTGATTTTTACTGTTCATGTACTTTCTAAAAATGTTTTTATAAATTTAATTATCGTAATTCTCTTAAAAGTCATATCTTATTCGTTTTAACTCCGATTTTAGCGATTCTTTCGAGCACGTTTTCGTAATTAAAAGTTCAATCTAACTAAAATATTTTCCAAAAAGTTGCTGAGATGAAAGGTAATTTATTTTTATAAAATTGTTTTTATAAAAGTATTTATTATCATTAACATGAAAAATCCATAACTCCTTCGTTATTGATCAAATAATTATGATTCTTATTGTTTTGGAATCCTAAAAATATGTACTTTTTGTGAAAAATAATCATATATTTTTATCAGATGTGGAAAATAATAAGTTTTTATAAAATTGTTTTTATAAAAGCTTTTATTATCGTAAACTTGCAAATGGCGTACCTTCTTCGTTATAGCTCGGATTTTTAAGTTCTCTATATGCCTACGATCGTCATGACATGTAGTATTTTAATAAAATATAAAATAAACACTTTATTTTTTGAATTTTGATAAGAATGTTTGTTGTCTTTTATAGAGTTTTATAAACTTATTTTTATAAGTTTTAACTTAAATCAAATGGCTACAAGTCCTCTACAATATTTCCTACCATAAGTCTCATATATTTTCGGTTCTTTAGTCCATCATTTGTTCAAGTAATGTTCATTCATTTGTTCATTTGCAAACTTTAATAAGTAAGCCTTTAAACCATTAATTTATATATACTTTTATAAATTAATCCACATTTATATAATGTATATACTTCCATTACAACATGTTTTTAACATCAACATAACATATGACAAAGTATATCAAAACATGATCAAGAGTAAAAATCCATTTTACATGTTAATATGTTTCCTAGATGGTGATTTACTATATAAACATCATATACACATAAAATCACAAATGTAAAGAGTGTAGGGTTTTTAGATGAAGTTAGGATGAAGTATGATGAAGAGTAACAAGTTCTAAACCCTAGTTTAGAATCAAAACCTAAGCTTCCAAGACTAGAAAACCCTAATTTCTAATGAAACCTTAATTTCCAATAAAACTCTAATCTTGCACCTTTCTTGATTAACCCTTTAAAACACTAAACCAAACCTTTAATATACCTTAGGATACCTTAGATATGATGTTAGAATACTTGAATACTTTGTAAATACTATTATATAGATTATTTAGGTGTGTTTGTGTTTGTCCGTTGCCTAGGAGGAGAGAAACAAGAGAGTTGTGTTGGTTTTTGGTTAATGAGATGAGTTGTGTGTGTTATCTCTTCTAGTATGCATGTATATATACTACAAGGCTAGTCAATAAAACTATTAGGAGAGTTCAAGACTTAAGAAAACATAGGGAAGGATTCAAGGAAGGTCTTGGTCAAAACAACTAGTGATGTACTTAGGTTTAATGAGTCCTAGTGTTTGTACAAGTTACTAGTTGGTTAATCGTGTGCTCTATGTCCCCTTGGGAGCTTATTGTATCCGAATTCTAGGGGGAGGGACTAGTTGCATCTTAGATATTTTGAGGTAAAAATCTTGTATTACTTTGTAGTTTTAAAGTGTAGTTTAAGTGTTGTAGGATCGATATTCCTTACAGGATAACTGCTATTGTGTCAACTATGCGGAATCTAGTTGGCAGTACTTAAGAAGAACACACAATAGTTTCTCAAACGATTTCTTTTATAAACCTTTTGAATCTGCCTAACTTGCAGATCCCTAATACAATACTAACAATTCTTAACTTCGTGTTTTTCTATGTTTGTTCTATATTCTAATATCTTCCTAGAGATCCTTTTATAAACATAAGGATAACCTCTAGTAGATGTACAGTCCTTGTATATCATAAACTCTAATCGATACTTATCACTAATAACTGTTACAAGATAAATGCTAAAACAACCGTTTAAACTTTATAGTTCCTATATCCACGGCAGTACTTCGATCTTTGACTGGCAGTGCTTTGACTTTCTATTTAGCAGTACTTTGATCTTTCATTTAGCAGTACTTTGATCTTTCATTTAGCAGTACTTTGACCTTTTGACTTGTATTTCCCAACAATCCTCCCCTAACTTGAATTCTACTTGCTTGACTTCAAGTTTCTTGATAGTTGGTCTTCTTTGTTAAGCATCAGTCTGTCTTGTCATTTAAGCAGTACTTGCCTTCAATCTTTTAAGCTTCATCCTTTGAGCAGTATCTTGTACACAATCTGTTTGAGCATCTTGAAATGAAACCTCTTATCTTGAACATACACATTTCTTCAAAAATCTTTGTCTTTTCCTCAAACAGATTGTTCTTCTCAGCAACAGGTCTTTTTTCTGCAACATGTATGGATTTGATGGAGGCCTTTACCAAAGTAGCCTTCACTCTTGGGCTAGTCATTCTTTGGTACCTAGAAACAGGAATAATCCATGTGAACTGAAAATCATTTCAACACTCAGAACATGAAATCAGAGTGTGGTGGAATACTATCTGACTCTTGGTAAAGGTCATTACAACCTAAACGGATTTGATTAGTCTTTACCTGTAGCGTTTGTCTGGACTAGTCAACTCTCAGTAACTAAAACATTGGTGAGTTGAGGACCCATATAGTTTGAGCAAATATTAAAGCTTTCAACGGATTTGATTCTCTATACCATAAATGCCGTTTGCTCTGGAGTAGCCAATAATCCATGTAAATACCATGGTGTATTGATCACCATACAATTTTGTAAATTGTCAACATCAACAGATTTGAGTGGTCCTTTACCAAACGTTTGACTTGGACTAGTAATTCTTATTGTTTGTAAGACATGGTGAATTGAATACCATTTGATGTGTGGTGGTTAACCAACCTAATCCCTTAAAACAGTTGACATTCAAATATTGTGCCCTAAATCTTTGCACACTCAAATCTTCACATATTTCAAAAAACACTTTTTAATAGCAGTACATCATCAAGGTTCTGTTTGTTTGTCACTTGCTAGTTACTTTAAAACAAAGTACTGCTTTGTTCACAGTTAAGTCTGTTTATCAAAGTAAGATATATATATATAAAATTTGATAAAACATACCAGTTGTTTAAGAATTGTCACCATCTTCAGTTGTCCACAAGATGAACAGATGTATCAAAGTGATGGCTTTTCTCAGTCTCTCTTCAAACTTCCATGCCTGAACTAGCATCCTTATCATCAACTCTCTTGATAGAGGATTTTTCTCCTCTGCCAGCATGTGAATCATAGTGCCATCTTCTATCTCTGTGTATTACTCATGAAGAATATGAACCTCCATCTTATAATCTCCCATTCTTCTTGATCCTTCCAGAAATCATCATCACTTGATTCAGCCGTCTCCCAAATAATGTTTAGATCACCTAGAAGCATCAAGCCTAAGCCGGTTGGAGGAATGTGTTCATAATAGTCATCAACAACTCGATGTAGGTGATATAAATCCTGCCTATCTAAGACATGCAGTATCTCCCATAAAGTATCAAAAGCCCTGAAGTGATTATTTGCTCTGTGAATGATGAGATACTCTCCATCAGGTGAATCAATAACTTGGAGTGCTGTAATCATGGAGATTCCTTCTAGTGACTCTTTATCTTGTGCATTCTTTTCAAAATCTACAACTCGAAGATAGTTTCTAAGCTCATCAATTGTTTCTGACCTCAACTAGGCTTTCTTTGATGGCGTTCTCATTAATTGTAAGCATTTCCTCTTCCTTGAGAGTCTTTGTGCATCTCTTTCTTCAACATCTCCCTTCTTTCTTGAATCCATTGGTACAAGTCTTGAAGGAGTCTTTAATAGATGCTTGAACTTTTGTCATATAATTTCCTTCATCTGTGGATACTTAGTTTTTGCAAATTGTTGTAATCCTTGACCTTTTTAGGAAATATCATTTGATTTCTTTCTTGTGATAGAGAAGTAGGTTTCCTCAAAGTAGTATTTGATTGTGTTTTCTTAATTCTTCAAACCTCTTGCTTTCTTTTCTGCATCCCACTCAGCTTGAATCGGTTTCTAGCAACATCCTCATCATTTGTCGTTTCCAAGGCTCTGATTTGTGAATGAGTCATTTCTTCTTTTTAGGTTCTTTCAACAGTATCCCTTTGCGTTATCTTTAGGGTCAGTACCTTGAGTATTCAGTACACTTGAGTTGGCTGTTGAGGGTTGAGATTGTATGGGACCAGGAATGCTCAAACCTCGTGGTTAGAGATAGCAACAAGAAACTTAGCAAGCATTATGTTGTTCTGCAGAGTCATAATTGAATTGGACGGATGGGCTTGAAGGTCTGCTTCATATTCAAAGTTTAGGGTCCTTGGAGTAATGGTAACCTTGTTCTAGCAGTACTTTGAGTGTCTCCAAATCCATTCTTCTGTTTCTTCCACTCTTTTCATAGAAGCTTCTTTCTCCTCAATAGTTAACTTCTGAGTCCAGCACTTTTCCTTACAAATTCAGGAGTGACTGCAGATCTCGATCAGCAGTTCATCAAAGAAAATGATGTGTGGTATCTTATTCCTTGAACCTTGTGCTCTTCAGACAAAGTTCTTCATACTTATTCTCCCATTTGACGAGACACTTTCTTCTATATTCTCTTCTGCGTCTCTTTTGGCTTTTAAGGTTTTGATTCTCTAACCAAAGAGCATTGGTTTTGCCACTGGCTGGACGAATTTGGACTATTCTTGAGCTTGGGCTTTGGCTTTGTATAGTTTAGCTTGAGAAAGAGTTTGCTTATTGAGTCTCCTAACCCTTCCTCTGTTCAAAAGCATTTATTCTAAAAGTCCACTTTCTCCTCAGATGTCTGAGGAGCATTGTGGGTGTTATAATCATTGGGAGATTTAGGAATAGAAGCAGCATCATGAGGTTCAGCCGTACCTTGGAAGTCAGCAGTCCTTTGTATGTCAGCAGTCCTTTGAGAGTTAACAGTACCATAGGAAGAAGCAGTACGTTGAGAATGGCAGCCTTTGAGAATGAGGGGGGCAAAAAAGCCAAACTTTTTTTTTGGGGAGGGGTTTTTTGGAGTGCCTTGAGCAACCCTTGCAGAACTTGCAGCCCTAGAGTGAGGACTAGTACTCTGTTCTTCTTCTGCTGCCAATGCTGAGACTACTTCTAACATAGATGGAGTCAAGGGTGTAATCCTACAGGAGAACTTAGTACTATGCTTCCTCATGAATGTAAACACTTTGGAAGGGAGTGAAACAGATGGTATAAAGTCCTGAGGTCTATCTACCCCCTCTAACTGCTTGTTCAAAAACAATTGAACGAACCTAGGATACATAAGAAAAGGTGTACCATTTGAAATATGTCCTAGTCCAGTTAGATATCAAAGAGAAATTAACTTTTGGTTTGTGGCTAGACCTACAAGAGCAGAGGCAATGTTTGTCCCAAATTGTTCCCATGAAGTGCTCTTAGGACTAAGGCAGTGAAGTAATACATGGACCAAGTACTTCCACTGTGGGCTAAATAACGGTTTAGAGAAAGTGAGTTGTGCTAAGTTACCCTCGTAGCCGATATCTCTGAGCGTGTCCCAAATAACTTGCTTAGGAAAGCAATCAACTCCATTTTCATCATCAAAGAGTAGGTCAGCTCGAATGGTTGCTTCAGAAATCAAAATCTTCTTGCCAGCTACTTTGGCGCGAATATGAGGTACATCATTGATCACTTGGAGAGTAGCGGTAGCCCAAAATTGTTGAAGCCATGGACCAATAAGATCAGGATCAACCAACAAAGAGTAATTAATGGAGCAGCCAGTGAGAAAGTCGATGATTTGATAAAAATCAGCATTCTGAGCCGTCTTTTCCACACACGCAATCATGTTGTGCTTGTTACAAGAGCGAATGTTTGCCATTTAAAAAGAATTTGATGTGCGTCGGAGGTTGGAAATTAAAGAATGTATGAATGAAAGTAAGTAAAGTGAGAGAAAAATGCAATTCAGTTGAGTATTTATAGGTTGCGACGGCTAACTAAGAAGTTACCGTTGTAGATACGTTTTTAGCGCAAAAACGTACGTTTGACCGTTGACCGAACGTTAGAACAGTACTTTGTTATCTAAGCAGTACTTTCTAAGGCAACCAGTACTTTGAGTTGGATTAGCAGTACTTTCTAAGGCAACCAGTACTTTGAGTTGGATTAGCAGTACTTTCAACACAAAAAGATGTTCAACTCAAATATGTGCAACAACAACCCTTCAACTTTGCAAACTATCTCTTCAAATCATCAAACCTTTGAAAAATCATTCATAACCTCCCCTCAAATGTAGCAATAAAGCTTCCAAAGATCCTTTCTAACCAAAACAGTACTTTACATGAACACCAGTACT
>BQNB010141407.1:0-17275 GCA_026074375.1 Tanacetum coccineum
CACAAAATATGGTATAGTTCAGTGGTTGGGGCCTTTCTTTGTAAACGAAAGGTGCATGGTTCGAATCTTTCATTCGTCTAATTGTTTACATATTTACGGAATAGATCATATAAATTATGGACGAAATTTCACTTTGACGTGGCATTTCCAGTCAGCATTAAAACTGTCATGTCACCAATCTAGTCATCATGAAAAAATTCATGACTTGCCCCATATATAGGTAGATATATATATATAAGTTTCTATTTATAGACTTGCCATTTTCAGACGCAACCGATAGTTCCTAAAACAATGATAACCTTGAAATAATATTTATTATTACTCTTGTTAACCCGAACAACACTTGCGACAACTAAATAACATTTTTAAATCCTTGTTTGACTTTTACTTTGACTTTTTACATTTAACTTTTCTAGTCGTTGACTTTAGTCTTGACCCGTTTTAAATTATTTTTAATCTTAGCTCTTTCTACCGGATACGTGAATCATTATTTCGAACAACTTTCCATTTTCGGCGAAAGGCCGAAACGGATCATAAAATGTCCTTTTTGCCCTTCTAAAATTCTGCCAGTTTTTATTATATACTTTATTTTTCTAACCCTCGGCTTGGCCTAACTTCTTCGTTTCGAATCGTTAAATTCTGAAATTTACATGTCAAAAGCGAAACGGCATTCCGGACAACTTTCGTGTTTCGCCGGAAGACTAAAACGGACTCGAAAGTGGTCGAAATGGGCGTTTTGTTTTCTGCGCAGATTCAAAAATTACCAAAGTGCGAGTTTTTCATATAAATTTTCTAAACTTCATTTGGCCATAAAAACTTCATTTTTGAGAGTTACGGGACGATCCAACTATCGAAACGTTCATGAGGACGAACTCTATCATAATCAATAACCCAAAATCAGATTAAAATATTTTTGTCACTCGAAAATAGCTGTCAAAGTTTCTGCTCGAAAATACCCTTCTGAAAACCCATTAAATCGTCATTTTCACTTCACAACTACATCAAAAATATTCTAAGTTATCCTATCTTCATCATCTAAATCAACATCAATCATCCAAACTATTCTAATCAATAAATCTAACTAACGCGCTTGCGGATCCATAACATGCAACTTCAAATATACCAAATCTTATAAAAGTATTATCAAAATTAGTTCAAGAATACTTACAACAAGCGAGAAAAGCAAGATCAGCTCTCGACACACACCCTTCCTTTGTTTTTGATCCTAGCTGAAACCCAAAAAGACCCGAAACAACATGTCTTGACTTTTTCTATCAACCCAAGTGCTCCAAAATACTTAGATCTAATTTAACCCAATTTGATTTTTGATCAAAATATACAAGAACTAGCTCAAATCAAAATCTTAAAAAATACTTGATGCATGTCAATTTTTCTTGTGGGGGTATGTTTAGATTAGTGTAGGGATGAATTATTTGCACTTGGATTGCAATGCATGTCGGTTGATGATGGTGCTAGGTGGTGGTGGTCTCGTCGGATACAAGAAGGAGAGGGGAGGGAGAAGTGTTTATTTTTGTAAAAGGGAAAAATGGGTGTGTATGTGTGGATATTTATAAAATAGGTAGTTTAGGTTATTGACACATTTGGTCCTTGGTCCTTCAAAGTTTATAAAATATAACTTAAGGGTGTTGGTTTCGGTCCCTAACCGACCATAAGGCACGGGTTTTTAGTTTCGTAAATATTTTTCTTTCGTCAAACTTAATTTGGTTAAAACATTTAATAAAAATGTTAGATCATGTAAAAATAAAGTTTTGACTCGGTTTCAGCTAAAACGCGGGAAAGGGTCGTAAAATACTAGAAATAAAATAATTAACTTCTGGAGCAAAAATATGAGACTTAAAAATTCTAAATCGCTTACACGGATAAAATCCGAAGCACGGCTTGCGACATAGCCAAAATGATGATTTTTATCAAATCCCCCAAAACGAAAAATGATTATTCCAAATCCAACGTAGAAAATAAATCGTGGCTCGGGATAATTGTCGGCCTAAAACTCGGGTTGTTACATTCTACCCACCTTAAGGGAGCGCCGTCCCGGTGCTCAATTTAACTTATTCGTCCTAAATTCACTCATAGTGAGATAGGCTCTCATTCTTGAACGGACTCATGCGTTCTCACGCGACGGATACGCGATGCCACCCTCGCTCCGAAAATTCAAGGCGAAAGATCAAAACAGACTCAAATGGTAATTCTACCAACAAAATCACCTATTATGTCGTACCAATCTCTCTAAAGAGAGCATAAATAATGTCGCGGAAAATATTCCGGAATCACCACGTCGATCTCCATATATCGGAGTAAACGACTCCATCGAAACGTACCGTAGTACTAGACACACATATACCCATATACACATAGCTATTATTACATTTATAGCTTAATAATCCATGCTCGCTTATACATAAGCCTTAACAAAAATAACCATGCTTGCTTACAAAGAAGCCTTAGCAAAAATGATCACGACATGTGGGTAGGCATTACCCAAGCCGATCCATGTCACATTATACCATGCTTGCTAAATAGTCAATTCATTCCAACAATAATTCTGACTTAATCACGGCTAAGGCCTAACCAACAATGACCACGCTTGTTAATCATCAAGCCATGATCGACAATAGTTCTGACTTAATCATGGTTAAGTCCTAACCAACAATACCATGCTTACTAAATAGTCAAGCCATCTCAATCAATAAACCTTGGGTAGGCGTACCCATCCGATCCAAATCATATTAAACAATCACATAGAAGTGGCGACATCAACGCCCATATTTAGCAAACAATGAAACACATAGAAGACCCATTTTTTACAAACTTTGACAGCGGTGCTCCCATAACTAAACATAAAAGATCAACATGATATATCCGAGCATCAAGGATTCAACAACCGTGATTTCAAAGACGGTGATTTCAATTGCCCCTCACTGGATGATTATCGCGTTTGGTTCAATCTTAACGCACCTTATCGGTCATCGAACGCATAGACTAGTTAAGTCTAAATAACAACGCATATTCACTAGGTAATTTCTTCTAAATTCCCACTTCATTCCTTTCGACTCGAGGCGTAAGCTAAACTCGATTGTCCCCCTTTCCGGAAATGGTGACAAATGTCGCCATTGGGTTCCATTAGGGTTCCGATCCTTTCACTTGACTTTGCGCGACTAGAGTCCTTTCAATCAATGAGCAAGAATCACTACACCCAACTGTAGGTCGAGCGTCGCATAAGACTCTTCATCAATCCTTGACGATCGAACACTTATGTCGAACAATGTTACCACTACCTTCATTCGGGGATAAGAAGTTCTTTCTTTACGAGATCAGTTGATACAACAGTAGGTCGAGCGTCGCATAAGACTCTTCATCAATCCTTGACGATCGAACACTTACGTAGAATAATATTGCCATAGCCCTTCGTTTCGGGGAAAGAAGTCTTCTTTACTAGCCTTAGAGTTATTTAAATTCAGCTTTCATCCACTTTGACAATCTTTTGACCTCGAGAAGATCCCTTCTCTATTTTGGTATCAGGTTTCTCGACATTTTATCACCCAAGTATACCTTATACTAAGTCTTACCCTAACAGGCAACCGGTCCACTACTTAAGTAACCTAGACCTTATAGTTCCTCTTAAGCATATTTATCTCAATCGGTCTCATCAACAAGTGCTCTCCATGGTTAGGTCAGAGCGACATTCTAAGTTGACACTAACGGCGAACGAGTTCAAGGACCACAAAAGGAAGAAAAGAAAGGAGTTGGAATTGCGACTATTGACACGAGGTTATTTTTAAGTGTACGAGTTGGGAAGGGCTTCTCGCATGATGATCCATAGTTAAGGTATAAAACATCCTCTTTTTTAAAAGTCCCGTTTTAATGTTGATTTAAATCAAAAAATTTAGGGTGACGATTTTTTTTCGACACAACGTGGTTCTTCCTGAATTATGCATAGGTGATCTGGCTATGCATAATTGAGGACCAAACGACGACATGTCCGTCCTCGTCAAAATTTATTGTCACACACTATCCTTACAAGAGTTTCCCAAGTAGAAAAGAAAAGAAAAGTAAAGTCATTTGACATGGGAGAAACGAATTTGTCTACACATATTTTGAATATCAAAATCATTATTTAAGTATAAAATTTTTGTCGGGTCTTGCGTAAAAATTCGATTGGCTCGATTAAAATCCACATAATTTATAAAGTGACATCCATTCAACTTTTGGTAATTGTTTAAAATGGTTAATGGGTCAAAATCATCAATTTATAAAACGTCATCATGGCGGTTTAAAGCTATGGATCATAGCAAGTATAAGGAATACCAAAACAAGGATAAGGGTAAACAAAGAAGACACATATGCAAAAGATTCTCTAACGGGAACCGCTGAACTTCAAAAATCGAGTTATACCGAGATGGGGAAAATTTTAAGGCAACAATACCCTCAAACCAATAAAACCCTTAACTTCTTGACTATTTTCTGGATCTTACCTCTTCATTATTTTGGTCTTAATTTTCGACTAGTTTTACCGTTTTGGCGATAACTCATTCGTCGGGCGTCGATATGACTCCATCCGAATTCCTACATGTACTTAAGATGTTTCTCCACCTCCTAGTCTACTTTCCCAGGTCTTCATAGACCAAAAATATTTTGAAACATACCCAACAAGCTGCTAATCAAAAGTTGTCCTTAAGAAATTGTGGCAAATTTTTATGGCTTACGAAAATAAGCGTAATTTGAAACCTTTTGTTGCTATTGATGCGAGACCAATTGGAGGTGATAGCCCTAAGAGTCCTCTAAAGGTACCATAATTTTGTTTTGAAAAGTTAATACACAAATATGTAGTTATACTCATTTTCCCAATGGTGTTCCAGATTTGACTAGTTTTAGTAAAACAACGATATCTCACTCATTCGAAGGAGATACGACCCTATCCAATTAGCCACATGCACATAAGACCTAGACCCATGTTTCTATCAAAACTCCTAGGTGTCTCATGACCAAAAATATTTTGTAATTAACCCCACAACCTGCTGGTTACAAACTGCCATAAAAATCCATTTTAAAATCCAACCAAACATCATTTTAATTCCTTCAAACTCCAACACAAAGCCATACCTAATTACTTAACACTCTTTCAAACATATAAACACATTAATTTCCAGGGTCAAAGATTTAAGACTTACTAGGTAGAGGTCGATACAAGAGAATCAAACACAAACACACCAACTTTATTCAAAAGTTTCAAAGATAGACGTTTCCAAACGACGCATTACGCGGGAATAAGTTAATAACCTGTGGGATCGACAAGTTATGTCGGGTTTCAATATCATCAAAAGATAACAAAGTAAAGTCGAGAAAATTTTTCAAAGATAATCATATAGCAGCGATGTTTTCATCATATATCATCATAGTGTTAATCAAAATTAATCTCAACGCGAGTATCAATATCAAAATATATATATGTCAGTATACATCAAAGAACGGTGGCTAGTATATACATACATAAATATATAGTATATATATATAAATATATTATATTAAAAAAATATACTATAAATTATATATAATATTATAAATATATTATAATATAATACTTATACCAAGTGTTACCCACTTGTTACACAAATAGTATACAATTAAAGATACCACATAGAGCATATAAGGAAACAGAAAAGATGCGCGCGCGGATATCGGACAACGGTGAGAGGCTCATAATTTTTTTTTCGTAAACAGTTATAGTCCAGGTTTTTGAAAATGACTTAGTTTGCTATAACCAATGCTCTAGTACCATTCTGTAACACCCCCAAAATCGCAACGCAGCGGAATACCACTTTGGGTTGATACTTCTTAGTCCAAACACATAAGTCATAGAAAACGGATTTTATTAAGACGTTTTAGAATACATTTAAAATTGTTATTTCACATTCGATTTAATTTATCAGAGTTGCACAGATCCCCAAAACAATTTAAAACAAAATCCGTTGAGTCATAATACGACTCGATCCCAAAAATGGTTTTATCGAATGTAATTATTCATCGAGTCTTTAACCTTGATATCCGCACTTCATTTCCACCCACGCAAGCAAATAACCTGAGATAAACATGCTGAAAACGTCAACAATAATGTTGAGTGAATCCATAGAGTTTATAATAAAACATTTTAAACACAAGTATAATTCATCACATAACTTGTTGTATACACAGGTTATAAACATTCTTTCACGTGCTAGAGCCCATGACCGACACTTTAACCATTATCACACCCACGGGCGATAAATCGTGCTAGGGTGGTATGCCGCCACCCCTGACTCAACACAAAATGTCCATTACAGGGTGTTCAAGGGCTTTATAGCCATGGATCCATACCCCGGACATGATGTCACTCTAATAGATCTATTATTTGTACCAAGCGTCTTACCCTGAAAGATAAGTTACCGGCCACGGCTAGGGCATACACTCATAGCAATGAAACCACGTTCACATATCAAAACCACTTGCGTTCAATTTTCAAAACAAGCATGTATCTCCCTCGCGGGTTTTATAAAACATCCAAAATATTTAAATGTGAGGCTATGAACTCACCTTGATTGAAGACGATGATCAACCAATCAATCAACCACGAAGTGTCAACAATAAATAACTCAACCACGACCTAGAGTTATGCCGTGCAATTAGAGAAATAATAGAGTACAATCGACTCATACGATAATCACAACATATGTATTTTGCATATATTATTTATAAAGAAGCATGTTATGGGATCCACACTCACGACCCTAATCCATATGCGTTGGGCGATTTAGAACTAAATTACTATCCCTAATTAAGTTAAGTTACACTTTTGAAAACTTTCTATTTTCAAAAAGTTTCTATTTTTAGAAAGTTACTATTTTTAGTAAGTCCGGTTATCCAAATATATTAATACCAAAAATATTTCCTTAGTTCGCCAATCTCCAATACACTAATGCCTAACTATTTAATTACAACCCCGATGTTACATTTTTCAATATATACATAATATATAATATATATATATATATATAATATATATAAATATAAATAATAATACAAATATAAACATATATATTAAAATATATATAATATATATATATATATATATATAGAATATATACCACAAATAAAATTATATACACAATATAAAGAAGGGATATAATGAGAGGGTCTTAAAATGAGAAGGATAGGAAGCCATGAGATCGCGCCATGTGTCCCATCTCACCCTCTCCTTTTTTATAACTTCAAGGGTGTTTTTGTCATTTTACCCTTATTTATTTAATATCTATTTTTTGTATCGTCTCTCACACATAATTAAATACACAAACAATAACATAAACACATATTAAAATTCAAAAAATATCCGAAAATTTTAAAAAAAAATTTCCAAATTCTTTTCCGAAAATTCGCAAATTTGAAAAAAGAATTCAAAAATTAGGAAAAAAAATTCGAAATTTTAATAAAAAATTTTTTGAAAAAATCGATATTTTTTGAAAATTCGAAAAAAAAAGTTGGAAAATTTGAAAAAAAATTCGAAATTTTTGAAATTTTTTTTGAAAATTTGAAAAAAAAATCGATGTTTTTTTGAGATTTAGAAAAAAGGTTCAAAAACTTGAAAAAAAAAGTTCGGAAATATGAAAAAAGTCCGAAAATTGGAAAAAAGTTCGAAAAGTTGAAAAAAATCGATATTTTTCAATTCGATTATTTGAAAAAAAGTTTGAAAATTTGAAAAACAAATCGATATTTTTTTGAAAATTTGAAAAAAGTTCAAAAATTTTTTAAAAAATTGAATATTTGGAAAATTTTCAAAAATTTTCAAAAATCTTTATTTTTTAAAATCAAAAATTTTGAAAGAAAGTTCGAAAATTTGAAATAAAGTTCGAAAATTTAAAAATGTTAGAAAAAAATATTTTGGAATGTTTTTTTGAAAAATTTTCGAAAATTTTGAATTTTTTTTTGAAAATTTAAATAACAAATTTTTCCGAAATTTTTTTTTCGGAAATGAATTTTTTTCCGAAATTTTTTGAAATTTTTTTTTTTGAAAAAAAATTCCGAAATATTTTTTCCGAAAATTTCTTTTTACAAATTTTTTTTTTCAACTTTTTTTCGATAAGTATGCATTTTAGTGCATATGTTAGAGGTACTTTAGGGCATTCGTTTAAGTAAAAAGTTTTACTAAATTATAAACTGTGATACACTGATTTTGAATTAGACTTGGTGCATCACATTGTATATAACTAGTGCATCATAGTATGTAAACATGATGAATCACAGTTGAATTAAACTATAAACAATATGATGCTTTAAATAGTGATGTAGTAACAAATAACTATGATGCAGAAAAACCAACATTCTGATGCAGTGGATATTAAATCATTACTTATAATATATGTTTTCAGTTGTAAAACATATAACATTTATTACTAAAATCAATTTAATAGAGTCTCATTGTTCATGAAGTATCCTTATTTAATACATTGTGATGCAGTAACTTTTTAACTGAGATGTACTAACTTTTTTTTACTGTAATGCACAAACAAAATATATTGTGATGCAATAACTTTTTTAACTGAGATGTACTAACCTTTTTAACTGTAATGCACTAACAAAATACATTGTGATGTAGTAACTTTTTAACTATGATGTACAATTTTTTTAACTATAATGCACTAACAAAATATATTGTGATGCAGTAACTTTTTTAACTCAGATGTACTTACTTTTTTAACTGTAATGCACTAACAAAATACATTATGATGCAGTAACTTTTTAATTGTGATGTACTTACTTTTTTTTACTGTAGTGCACTAACAAAACACATTGTGATGCAGTAACTTTTTTAACTGAGATGTACTAACTTTTTTACTGTCACGCACTAACAAAATACATTGTGATACAGTAACTTTTTTAACTGAGATGTACTAACTTTTTTTACTGTAATGCACTAACAAAATACAATGTGATGCAGTAACATTTTTAACTCAGATGTACTCACTTTTTTAAATGTAATGCACTAACAAAATACATTTTGAATCAGTAACATTTTTAACCGATATGTACTAATTTTCAAATTTTCGATTTGAAAAATATCAATTTTTTCAAAATTTTGAAATTTTTCCAAATTTTTGATTTTTTTTCAAAATTTTGAACATTTTTCAAATTTTCAAAAAAAAATATCGATTTGTTTTTCAAATTTTCTAACTTTTTTTCAAATAATCGAATTGAAAAATATCGATTTTTTTTTTCAACTTTTCAAACTTTTTTCCAACTTTTGAATTTTTTTTCATATTTTCGAACTTTTTTTTCAAGTTTTTGAACATTTTTTCAAAATCTCAAAAAAAACATCGATTTTTTTTTTCAAATTTTCGAAATTTTTTTAAAATTTTCGATTTTTTTTTCAAATTTTCCAACTTTTTTTTCGAATTTTCAAAAAATATCGATTTTTTCGAAAAATTTTTTCTCAAACTTTCGATTTTTTTTTCAAATTTTCTATTTTTTTTTTCAAATTTGCGAATTTTCGGGAAAAATTTGGAATTTTTTTAAAAATTTTTGATTTTTTTTAAACTGTCGGATTTTTTTAAATTTTAATGTGTGTGAATTTTTTATATGTACTTACTTTTTTAACTGTAATGCACTAACAAAATACGTTGTGATGCGGTAACATTTTTAACTGAGATGTACTATCTTTTTTAACTATAATGCACTAACAAAAAACATTGTGATGCAGTAACCTTTTAAACTGAGATGTACTAACTTTTTAACTGTAATGCACTAACAAAATACATTGTGATGCAGTAATATTTTTTACTGAGATGTACTAACTTTTTTAACTGCAATGCACTAACAAAATACATTGTGATGCAATAACTTTTTAACTGAGATGTACTAACTTTTTTTTACTGTAATGCACTAACAAAATACATTGTGATGCAGTAACTTTTTTAACTGAGATGTACTAACCTTTTTAACTGTAATGCACTAACAAAATACATTGTGATGTAGTAAGTTTTTAACTGTGATGTACAATTTTTTTAACAGTAATGCACTAACAAAATATATTGTGATGCAGTAACTTTTTTAACTCAGATGTACTTACTTTTTTAATTGTAATGCACTAACAAAATACATTGTGATGTAGTAAGTTTTTAACTGTGATGTACAATTTTTTTAACAGTAATGCACTAACAAAATATATTGTGATGCAGTAACTTTTTTAACTCAGATGTACTTACTTTTTTAATTGTAATGCACTAACAAAATACATTGTGATGCAGTAATTTTTTTGACAGTGATGTACTTACTTTTTTTACTGTAATACACTAACAAAATACATTGTGATGCAGTAACTTTTTTAACTGAGATGTACTAACTTTTTTTACTGTAATGCACTAACAAAATACAATGTGATGCAGTAACTTTTTAACTGAGATGTACTAACTTTTTTAGCTGTAATGCACTAACAAAATATATTATGATGCAGTACATTTTTAACGGAGATGTACTCACTTTTTTAAATGTAATGCACTAACAAAATACATTTTGATGCAGTAACATTTTTAACTGAGATGTACTAATTTTTTTAACTGTAATGCACTAACAAAATATATTGTGATGCAGTAACTTTTTTAACTCAGATGTACTTACTTTTTTAACTGTAATGCACTAACAAAATACATTGTGATGCAGTAACTTTTTTAACTGAGATGTACTAACTTTTTTTACTGCAATGCACTAACAAAATACAATGTGATGCAGTAACTTTTTTAACTGAGATGTTCTAACTTTTTTAGCTGTAATGCACTAACAAAATATATTATGATGCAGTAACATTTTTAACTGAGATCTAATCATTTTTTTAAATGTAATGCACTAACAAAATACATTTTGATGCAGTAACATTTTTAAATGAGATGTACTAATTTTCAAATTTTGAAATTTTTTTCAAATTTTCGAGTTGAAAAATATCGATTTTTTCAAATTTTCAAAATTTTTCCAAATTTTCGATTTTTTTTTCAAAATTTTAAATTTTTTCAAATTTTCCAAAAAAATATCTATTTGTTTTTCAAATTTTCAAACTTTTTTTTAAATAATCGAATTGAAAAATATCGATATTTTTTTTCAACTTTCCAAACTTTTTTCCAATTTTTGAACTTTTTTTAAATATTTTTCGAACTTTTTTTTCAAGTTTTTGAACCTTTTTTCAAAATCTCAAAAAAGCATCGATTTTTTTTTCAAATTTTCGAACTTTTTTTTCGAATTTTCAAAAAATATTGATTTTTTCAAAAAAATTTTTCTCAAATTTTAGATTTTTTTTTCTAATTTTTGAATTTTTTTAATTTTTCAATTTTATTTTTCAAATTTGCGAATTTTCGGAAAAAAAAATTTTGGAAATTTTTTAAAATTTTTTTGATTTTTTTTAAACTTTCTGATTTTTTTTAAATTTAATATGTGTGAAACAGTTATAGATTATGTGTGAGAGACGATATAAAAATATATATATTAAATAAATAAAGTAAAATGACAAAAACACCCTTGCAGTTATAAAAAATGCAAAAACACCCTTGTGATTATCACAAACACATAGAGGGTGAGATGCGACACCATGACGGATCATCATGGCTCTCTCTATCCCTTTTTATTTTAAGCGGCTTTTCATTGTATCCCCTACCATACATACTATTATATTATTAGTTATTATTATGTATGCTTATATTCTTATCTAGTCTATGTTTATATACATATCTATTATTTATATTTCTTATTATCTTATGTATTATTAACTACTTATTCTATATCTATATATTACACTATCTATTATAAACCCCAAATATTGCGTTTTATGTGTGTACGGTGTGTTATCAGAGAATAAAAACTTTCACTTTTTGTAATAAAAATATACGATATAGGCCTATAAACACAATAATTGAGAACAGTAAACTAATTAACCTCGTGTCTGGTTATGGCGTTAGGCAACTACATGAACGAAAGGTTTTTGTTCATTTCGATCATTACATTACTACCATCCCAATATTTGTTCAGGTTGCTCACTTTAGTAAATAACCGTACGTATTTTTTTCCGAACATTTTCACCGCATGGTTCATGAATTTTCCCTTAATCTGTTCCGGTTTCTCATTTGCCATCTAATTTGCTAGGATTTGGTTGTATATAGTGCGGTTGATATTGACAAAATACTAGATCGGTGATTAATTTTGTGCGAAATAATAAATAGCGTTTTTATTGGTAAGTTTATAAAGGATTCTTGAGATATTAGCCATCTTCCTTTTTGAAATGGGATGTGCATGAAACCTCTCATACGATAAATTAATTCTTATACGTTACTGTTCTATATATTATCTCTTCTTTATTTCTATAAAATCTCTTTTTCTCTCAAATCTCTTTTTTTACTATTTCCCTCTTTTTCTTTTTTCTCCCTTCCTTTTTTTTTCCTCCTTTCCTTTTTAAAAAAATTTTTTTTAACGGTCACATGTTCTCTCTTAATTAGAGAACATGACAATTGTTTTTTTAATAAATATAATATATTTGGTTATTAATATATAAACGAAGTGTTAATTTTGAGGAATACTTCTAGTTGTTGTGGGTCTTTTATGAAGTGATTCATATAACATGAGCACGTGTCCGTTCGAGTCCGAACCCGTTTGGACCCATGGCCCGAGCCCGTCCGCCCACTCATTTTGTCATCTCTACAAAGTACATATATCCTCCCATACTCGTTTTCTAACTTAACACAATGGAGATGTTTGCCATTCTTTTTGTAATATATCATGTGTTATGAGAATAAAATTATTAAGTGGTCATGTATGTGCATTTGAAATGAAGTTGCTTGCATGCAATAATTCACATACATATTTTCAAGCTATGCAGTTTGGGTAGATTACATAAACTTGTATGACGATGGAGTAAAGCCATCATGCTTGGAATAAAGTATATGAAGCCCAACTCAAGTGCAACAAAGTTTTTCCTTGGATTTATTTGTTAATTTGTATATCATTAAATTCGGTTATAGTTCAATAATAATTTTCAGATTTGTGAGACCATTTTGTGATGGTCTATTGACAAAAAGTTGTGCTTGTCACTTAAAGTTTGAGATGTCTCAAATTCAATTCATGTTGTTTGCAACAACTCTAAAGTGGTTTATGCTAACTTTATGAAAAGAGAAAGCTTTACCTGTTTGTGTATGTGTGGTTGTGTTTCAAATTGTTCGCATATTATAAGTGAAACGAGTATATGTTGAGCATTTGATTTTCAGTGTAGAACGGTAAAGACCTCATGAGAAAAATAAAATTTATGTAATCGAGTTAACACTGCAATCGACCGGTTACCTTCGTCTCATCTCTTTGGGGTACCTTGCGTACATGTTGTAGCAGCTTTCTTACATGTTAAGTTAAACCGAGATGATTCCATAAAACGAGTGTATGGGTCTATGATGTGGAAGACAACCATAAATACGCCACCACTTCCACCAAAAGTCTAGATAATGCCTCGAAGGCCTAGGAAGAATAGAATCAAGCACCCTAGTGAGAATGAGCATAGTGTGAGTAGATTTGGACATGAGTAAACACTTATATCATTTGACGTGCAATAAATATGTATACAAATATTATCCTTATGAGTCTTCTCTAAAAGAAAACTCATTTAAACCTCATCATCAAACCGATAGGTTAAAGATAAGACAAATTCCAAGAATATGAATATTTCCTTTTGGACAGAATCCCTTCATTCATAGTCTTTGAGTCATTCATTAAATCCAAGATTTAATAATGCATCTCCTATGGTTAGCAGGTTCATAATGATCCTCTAACTCATAATCCTCACCATTGATATAGAAACATATCATGAGGTAATTTTCATGTTTAGCCTTAGTATGACATTCGCTAGTGCATTTAGAAGGTTTATGTATCTTCTTCTTGAATTAATTCAAGACCTACAATACTCCCACTCGCTTCTTGTACATTTGATACTATTCTCAAATAACTCAACATCACGAGCAACAAAAACTTGTTCTCGTATGGTTGTAGAAATGGCATCTCATCGTTTCCCTTGGGTATCCACCAAGATACACATAACAGTTCTAGGCATTTGTCAATAATAATCTCCAAGAGATTTTTGCCAAATTTAGAACTTCAATCAAGACACAATGAGATTCATCTCATTTTATCTTAATTAACCTTCTAGGTTGGAGTCTAATTAGGTATATCCACGACATACTCAATTATCTAACCTTGATCTCTTTTAGGAGTTAAATAAGTTAAGGTCATCATAAATTTAAACAATATCTATATATAGTTTGATTACCCTTGTTGGACATACCATAAAAATGTGGTATTCCGATAAGATTGATCTTATACTTTATGGATTTTCCTATTATACCAACTCAAGCTAAAACGTAATGGTATCAATAGTGTTACTATGCCAATTGCATCCTTTTATAAGTCTTTTATCAAGTCAACGACTTAATGTGTATGTACTAACAAATAGACATAAACATCCAATACATTACTATTCGTTATAAGTCTTTGACCAAGTCAGTGACTACATGTACATATCTTAACCAAAAAGACATAACAAGTTAACTTTTTTACTTTATGTTATAAGTCTTTTCATAAGTAAAGGACTTAATGTACATGTATTTTACTAGAAGACATAACAATTATTAAACTAAAGTAAATAAATAGTAAGTTCAAGTTAATCACTCCATGTTTATGATTTCCAAGAAAACATAATCATGTAGCTTACCTTTTTATCTTGACACATTCTCTTAATAGGGCTACATACATTAAATGTGTAGGAGTCCTAGTAGAGTAATAGTTTTCTTACTTTGCAGTCAAGAAACCATTAGTCATGTTCTAAGTTGTTCCTTGCACACAATAAAGATTTCTCCCATTTGTGCAGGGTACAACTTCTTTGCATAAAACAACACCACACTAGTTAGTTTGTTTGTATCGACAATATGGTAGTGTCAAGCTCATAGCTAGTGTATCTAGAACTCCATCGATTAATAAGAAATCGTGCATAACTATCAAAATAAATTAAACAAGTGCCATCTCAAAGGCAAACAAGTTTTCAAAGATAATACCATAGATTCTTTACTAAATATAGATGTTTCACACTTGAAAAATAATTTATTATTTCAAGCCAAGCAAGAAATAAAGGAAGAAGCCTATGAGGTAAACATGTCATAACTCCCACTGAATTTGACAACATTGCAAGTTTGTCATTTTCATTTATAAAATGCATTACTCCCACTGGATCTGACATATTGAGTGTTCCTTCACTAGTAAAAAGTAATTTCACTTCACTAGTGAAAGTAATTTGCAATTTATCTTTGCATTTATTGAATGTCTACTCATTATTGCTAATGTACTTAGATATTCAAGTAAGTGTGTTCAAGTTCCAGCTATCCCAACTATTTTATTAACTTGAAAAATTGGCATGCAATTCCTCCTTTATCCGCTCTTTAAACCAAGGGTGTGTAGCGTCTCTTACTGATTTTATGGAAACAACTATAGACACAAGATCTCTAGTAATTGCCTTTTCCAATATTGTGGTGACATTTCCGTCTTTCAATCAAACCTCATAAATATGTCTTGTTTACAACAAGATATTTTTAATCTTGATAGCTATAGACACAGGTTCTCTAGTTATCCAAGTTTCTTATTATGATTCAAAGATTTCAAAACCAAATAAGGATATTGAAGCAATCTTGAAAGAATAAGAAGTCCAATTTACATAACATGTAAGTTTGGTATGAGTTCGAATAGAATTTAGGATAATTATGTCATTCCTATTATAACTTTTTTTCATGAGTAAAAAAGTATAGGAATTAGTCTTTCTTTTCCTTAGGAAAATTAGACACAGTTTGTCTTCCATAAGTAAGAACAAACTTTTGTTTACGGTATCGTTGCATTAATACATTAAAAAGAACTTCCAAAGTTCATTTTTAGTATTTTCGATAATTCATCCCTTAAAAATTGACTACCAATGTTTATATAAATAAACAATTAATTTTACAAGGGTCTAAGATCCAACTTGACGTTCTACCATTAATGCAGTTGATCTACTAGAAATGGTAAACTCAAAAGGTAATATGCGGGAGATAATTGCCAACATGTGAAACTCTTAGCCTTTATGGGGCACAAGACATCATAATCCAGAATTACAATGACAAGTAGCATGTTTAACCCCATCTTATGCCTCGGGTCGAAGTTCTGAACAACCATACTCGATATAAGTCGTCCAATACAAAATCAGTAATTATACAGTCTCAAGTCTAACAATACGATTGTTGTATTACCTTGTTTTGCAATTCACCTAAGACTGTCTTAGAGTAAAAAACAAACTAAAGTGATTTCATACTTGGATGGCAAATGACTTAATTTCAAGGGTATAAATTTTTTGATAAAAATAAGGTTACCAAAATTGTGTATAAGGAAGCATGCATACAACATTACAACACTAGTAATTTTAAAACATTTCCATTTTTGTTTTAAAAACTTCTATAAATAGAAATCCCATAATTTTATAAACCACATGCCATTTATAAAATTAGGGTTACCATATTTACAATATTTCCATGTATAAGTGATCTTACTACGGATAAGGTTAATTCCCCACGGAAAATAATCGAACCCTAGTAACGATTATGACATACTTAAAATATTGTTTAAAACATTTATGTAAAATTGTTTATTCTTGCTTTGTTCCGTCGTGGGTTCCTTTGAGGAAACCACTAAACCCCTGCGTTATAGAACGTTTGCAAGATTTAACAAATTTACGTATATAGCCCATGATTCAGCAAAGTGTACATATCAATATAGATACAATAAACATTTTAATCCTTCAATTTTAGTCCATATTAATTTTGAAAATCATTTTTGCATAATTAAAAAAATGCCACTTGTATAAAACATGCAAAACATATTTACCAAATTTAATCATACTAAACAAGAATCATTTACGCAATTAAAGCATTAATTCAACAAAGGTCATCCCTAGTTTTGCAATTAATCAAATAATTTACGTAATATTCTCATGCATACAAAACCACATGCATGCATCTATATCTATACTCTTCTATAAAAGATAGTTTTTTTGTAATTAATTTTTTCTAAATATAACTATTCACATGGTGTTGACACGTGGTATTTTAGAATGGTCATTTAGAAAAATTCAAACAAGTCAAAACGCTGGGTAAAACTCAAAAAATGCTTCATATCTTCTCCATTTCAAATCTTCCTC
>BQNB010141408.1:0-17275 GCA_026074375.1 Tanacetum coccineum
TTGTTGGCAACAACTTTGTAATGAAGTTCACCCAATTGTTGATGTTAAAAATAAGTCCTGAAAAAATGACAAAATATATGTGTAGCTTCCAACCCAATATCAAATGCATTGGTTGAAAAATATACACCGCTTGTACAAATATTAAAAGAGAAAAATAAACTCTCGTGACGCACATTAATTGCAAAATTAACATCAAAACCTCAATCATACTTATGTATGGTACTTGAGGACCAATCATTCCTTAAAGACATGTGCAAAAGCAATTTATATAATATGCTTACAAAATGATTTTGATCCATATAGGGATTCATTTCATTTGATCAAATAAAGTTATTGAGAACTTTATTAATTGTTTCTAGAAGTTGAAGTTGTGAGACATGCTTGAGGCATTATATATCATTCGTAGAATATAAGAGCTCTAATAAACCCCGTTTTAAGAAAAAATAAATACTTATCTCATAATATATCAATAAGATATTTACATCCACCTCAAGATAATATGTTTCTTAATAATTAAATTATTATTTTTGTGAATTTATTTATTTCACAATTCAAGTATTAAAGCACATAACTTTAAAGCTCTTATTTCGGTTTCGTACAAAAACCGATGTGACGTGTATGAACTTCACGTTCCAATACTTTTAGTATTTGCAAGATACTACGTCTTTTTATGTTGGCCAATCATTTCGTTGAGCGCACATTTGGATATTAATTGATTTATGATCCTCATCATGCATAATAACAAGCAATATATTATATGTAGACAAAATTTATCGATGTCGTTATGTTTCGATTCCATATGATTCTAGACATACTAGACTTTATTGAGATCTCATTAATTATCCGAGGTTCTTTTGAATCTTCATGTATAGTGTCTTTTTATGAGACTATTATGAGGTCTTTTATAACTTGACCAACCATCTTGTTTTCGTGCTTCATATTTTTCATCGAGGATTTTCTTTGGAATCGATTAGTCTATCATGCTTGAGGCATGTCATAATTAAATAGTGTCCTTGAGGGACAATGTATAACCGGAGCATGAGTAGCTGAAATTTTGTTTTTGGCCAGTGTTTATGTATGGCTATTAGATTATCCATTGAATAATAAATTCATAAATTTGTTTTCGAGGATCAATAGAATATGATAATTCATTCGTAATTCGCGGCTACTTCTCTCCTCCTGAAGGAATTATCCTTCTTCTATATCTCATATATGTGCATTTAGGTGGAGTAATTTAATTATATAACGCACAAAAAAATTGAAATGAGATATGTTTGGTTTATAACCAAAACCAATTATAAAAAGGAGGATTTATAATAACATATTGACATGATGCTAATTTTGTTATTGTGTATATTATAATATGGCCCCATACAAGAACAATAAAAAAAAATTCTCTCATTTTTATTTAATAATTTAGAAGTAATTCATCGCATATTCATGATGAAATACTTACTCTGGAATGTTAGGCTCGCATTGAGCTATTAATCATGCAAACTTGAGGTTGCGATCTAATGACCATTTAGACGATGCCGATTTTAAACTCTAAATGGTCCATACAATAGATTTGTATGCCTATAGATATCTACTTGTTTCTTTCTAGAATATTGAGGGATTAAGTCCCCAATCTAGTTGATAGACGAATAAATCAACTTCTATTGAGAGATAGCATTAGATTGAAGAACCTTATTCTTTAATAGTTTTCGCATCATTAATGACTCAGGATGGTAGAACCGGTCATGCCAAAAATATTATAATTATTGCTCATAAACTTATATTATGGCAATGATTGGCTTTTACTAATCTTTACATAATGCATATCGAGAAAGATACAAAAGAATACAATGCATCCTTAATATTTAACTTCGTTCCTCATGACAATTTTATATTTCTTTTACAGAACATAACATATTAGCATAGATTCTTACATCTATGAATATAGTGTGTAATACCTTTGACACACTTGTATTTTGCATACATCACATTAAATTTTTGCATAAATCACATATTTGTTTACTCCTTTCTTATTTTGCCACTACTAGTGGTTTGTCATTTTCATATTACCTCAACAATTTCATTTACCATGATAAATGATCTTTAGATATTTATCATTACATTATCACATTCACTTGAGGGAATGATGATCTTATATTGATCATTTTATCTCATTCACTTGAGGGAATGTAGATCTTTATGTTGATCATTTCTTCACATTCACATGAGGGAATAGAGATATCACGTTGATCATTTCATTTTTTATCTTGCAACTTGAGGTTGCAAGCAAGTTTCTTCGAATTAACACGAAAATAATTAAATTCACCACGTCCATAATCACGATATCTACATGATCATCGTTATTATTGAGTCACATTCAGTTGAGTGAATGGAGGAAATTTAGTAAATGGGTTTATCGTGTTTCTTAAAACATACCCATTGCTTTGTTTAAAGAAACTTATATCAAAGCATCGTTCTCGATATATGAGCATATTCGAGGCATTAACCATCTCATCGCATTTTTTCTTTTCATCATTCAGATGTAATACTCAATATTGCGAAAAAATGCTCGCATTTACAAGAATTTCTTGCTTTTGATGGTCAAATCTTTCTTTTAGATTTTGACATACAGTTAACGGATCTTTCACCGTTAGATATTCTCTTTTAATTCAGATCTAACACAAAAATTGTGAGACCGAACTCGCTTATACTTTTTTATGCATCTTGAGGTGCATACAATTATAGCGAGATTTAACGAATATTTCATCGTTAAGTATTCCCTTTTTCTTGACATAACACAAGGTTATGTTATCTTGATTCTATTTATCGTAGTAGAACTTGAGGTTCATACTTTTTTTAAAAGAATCATAGTAGAACTTGAGGTTCATACTTTTTTTTAAAGAATTATAGTAGAACTTGAGGTTCATACTTTTTTTAAACATAACATGAGGTTATAATAATCTTTTATTCTCTTAATGAGATCATAGTAGATCTTGAGGATCTTAAAATAAAACAAAAAAATGTATAAACAATAACATTGATGTTATTTTATCCGATTCTCTTGAAAGGAACCATAATAGAACTTGACGTTTTTTTTCTAACATAACATGTGGCTATGTTATTCTCTCTTTGTAGTCACAATAGAACATAATGGTTTCTTGTAAATTACATTAGAGTTTTAAAAGATTAACTTAAAAATAAAACCAACATTCTCTTTATGTAATCACAATAGAACAGTAATTGTTCTTGTAACTTACATTATGAATTATGTAAATGATATTGATGTTAATCTTGAAAACCTATAAAATCAAAACGTATATTTTTTAAATAAAAGCTATGATGACATAAAAAGTATACAAAAAGAAGAATGAGATAACCATAAAAATCATCTCATCTATGCAATTTTAGATCCTTAACATTGCTAATATAAGATAACCATAAAAATTATTAAAATTAAACAAACTCTTATGAACAGTAAATAAAAGTTATGCCGTATGTTATCAAAAAGGCTATGAACCAGGAATGCAATTTCCTCATCTTCATAAAAAGAAAAACAACAGTTTTTGTAGAGAAAAAAATATCTTACCATTTTCTTGAGCAATTGAAATAAGAATTTTTGTACCTTTGTCTTGAGGATTTTGTTATCTCTAGATCCAATCGTGAACTGTAACATAAAAAAAATTATTTCAGTAGTTTATCATCATCTTTATCTTTTTTTTTCGAGACTATCATGCTGATAACGTGTTTCAAATGTAAAGAACAAGAACATAAGAATAAGAGAAGAATAGATTGAGAGGAAGGAGAAATCTTATTCAGTTATATTTATCTAAGAGGTTACAAGTATCAAGTATTTATAGGGAAGATAAATACATGTAAACCCTAACGGGCCGGTTGAGATAATGGTGAGTATACATAAGCCCATTAGTATTATTTTACAACATGTAGCCCTTTTTCTTGAATTGTTGAATAATTGAAAGATAAACTAAATTAGGAATTTGTAGTATAGAAATGTTGAAACTTGAATAATTAAGGAAATTATTTTCAAAAATGTTGAAACATTGTAATAGAAACACAAAGTTGAAACTTAATATAGGAAACTATTGCTAAGGTTGTACTTGTAATTGAAATTCAAAGTTGAAACTTATTGTAGGAAAGGATTGAAAAGGTTGTACACGCAGGACCTGTATTTGAAAAGTCAAATGTTGAAACTTAATGTTAGGAAAGTAATACAAAGTTTTGTTTAAAATCAAGTTTGTAATATTAAGGTAGGAAAGTATTAATGGATACCAATGAAACTTTGTTGTACACACGCATGCAAATAAATACAATGACGGGAATGTACTATTTTCAAAATTTAAAACCTTTGCCTATGTAAAAAAACTTGTTGTAAGAACAAATTCATTCGCATACAAGAGAAGAAGAAGATGAAATTGCAAAATTAAAGAAATGTTGATGATAATCTTGAGGTTGGTTACTTGCATCCCATTTCATCTCACATACACACCCCACACAATATAAGCACCACTTGCACACAAGTCGACCATAACCACGAACCGTCACGAGCATACCATCATGAACGTTTTTTGAGGTTTTTTTATAACTTTTGAATAGATCTATTATTTACCAAGTTTGAGGATTTTTTTTTTACTTAGATTTAGGGCTACATAATTTGTTTAAAGGTTTCTTCATGTAAATCTTTCTTTTGAATTTTTTTGTATAGATCTATAAATTCAACAAATTTTTATAGTTTTTAATATATATTTACTATTCTTTTGTAGAGACTAGTCGCCGGATAATATTTTAGCGCCGTGGATCTTGCCAGAATTTCCGATGCCTCCTTGTCCCCACCGTAATTTGTAACTGTTGCCGAAAAATGGTCCATCTAAAAATCTGTTTTAAAAATTTACTTATTGTTTGTATTGTGTATAATTTCTTATATAAACTTTATGATATGCTGTTCTAAATCTTGTGTAGATATAAATTTTGTTGTGTAAAATTTGCAGCCGCCGTTGGACACTGTTTGCCCGCCGCCATAACTGGCTTAGCCGACGCCAAAGTGTGTTATCTAGATTTTTTGTAAAAGTCTTTATTTGTGAATTTGTTTAAGTTTTATGTAATGTTTATTTCCACTTCTTTTGTAAATTTACTGTGTACATTTTATTGTAAACTTTGTTAGAAAATTCATGTAGAGTTTGTGTATTTTTTATGTAGATCTATTTGGGTATTTTGGTGTGTAAACTATTTTGCAAGTATATCTTTAAAGAAATGGAAAATCTCTCTTATTTCTAAAACCATCTTCTGAGCAGTTACTACAAAAAGACTAGCATCTCTAACAAGAAAAGCAAGCAAAGACCTTCCATTTGGTTTGGTGGCTTCCTTCCTTAGTTTGTTGGTAAACTTTGTATATAAGCTTATAAGGTGTAGGTAATTTTGTTGGTAAATTATGTAGGTAACTGTTGTAGACGTTGAATTATCTTATAAAATTGTTGTAACTATGTACATAAGGTGAAAACGAAAAGTATTGAATCATAATGTGAGGGATTTGCAGTGAAAATGAAAAGTATTGTATTAACGAAAGGTATTGAATCATCATTAAAATGCATATGCTGACTTTTTTATACAAAGATGGAAAACGGAAAGTATTGAATCATAATGCGAGGGATTTGCAGTGAAAACGAAAAGTATTGTAGAAGTTTGGAATACGCAGTGCTGACTTCTTCTTTGCACATGGCTGGAAAACAAAATGTGAAACGATTATATAAAATTCAAACCAAGTATTTTATGATTTAAATAGCAAGTATACACGAATTGATATAATTAAAATTTCATAAGTATATAAATGATTGTATAAAATTCAAAACTACAAATGTATTTTATTTATTGATATTAAATCTTGTATTTTCTAAACTGATATGCTAATCGAAACTGATTTTCAAGATATATTTTTTTCAAACTTAACACATTTGTTGGCACAATCCTTATTTGTGACATGTCTTTATTAGTATATAATATAACATTCTAGCAGTATAAAATTTGTATATTATGTACGAGATAGAAGAATACATAAAATGAAAGCCATTGATGCTCAAAACACTTACTTCAATATCACATATCATAAATTGTCTGCCGGTAATAAAGTGCTAGTTTTTTAATAAAGTGCTATTCAAAAAAAAATTGTCTGCCGGTAAGAATTTTCGTTGCTACCTTTTAAAAGTAATTGAACCCACATCCTTTCCCTCCTCCCAACTTTATATATTATGTTATTTACATTAAACAAGCATTTCTAGACAATAAATAAATAAATAATTAGGCTTATTAGACATTGAAGATACGTGATCATAGCAAAGATGTTCGACCATCTTATGTTTATCGACATGATCATGTGATTAGAGCCATATAACGATGTTATTGGTTTATATATATGGTTCTACCTATAAATATGATATAATGTTGTAGCCCTTTTTTCAAAATAATTTGTATGATATCAATTTTATATTTAATTTATAAGCATGTTTAGAAAATCAATATTACATTTATCTGTTGCTATCTATGTGTACTATTGCAACATGTTAAATTAAATGGCTTACAAGCTTTCAATATCTTTATACGGTGCATTGTTAGTTTTATGCTAAGAGTAACATGCGTTGTTAGATTTTATTTTATAATTGATGTAATGTTTTACTATCAGTTTCGCTAAATGTTTATATATGTTGTTTCATACATGTTAAGCATTTTTTTCTAGAATTGAATTATCGCATGTTACAACCATATGCAATTACTTTTTCATATTTTCACGTTCTATTTTGAACGTTACACGAAATACTAACCACAATATCGCATATCGTAAATTATAGGCCGATAGAAATTTTCGCCGCTATGCGCAAGTACTCGTGTATCTGTTAAAAAATACGGAATAGAAACTGGTAAAAAACTGTGTTGTAAACAAGGGAACAAAAAGAATAATTAGTAACCAAAGGTATCTTAACCTAGCCGCCCTAGCGGTATGTGATTGACCTATCAACCTAGATGTTATGGGTTTAAGTCTCGTCGAATTTGTAAGATAACCGGGTAACTTTCTAAGAAAAAAATAATACTCTCTCTGTCCCATATTAAATGTCCACTTGGACTTTTTGAAAGTCTTTTTTTCTAACTTGATAAATAATTTTTTGTTTAATGATTAATACTTGATGCAAATATGTGAATAATTGGGTTTAAATTTTTTTCATTATATAACTTAATCAAGTATCATATAACACAAACAAATATATTTAAGGTCAAAAACAGTGAAAAAGAAATACTTCAAAAGTCAATATTGAACATTTATGTTTTTTAAAAAAAATTATGGAAACCCCCCGGAGGGGAAAGGTACACAAAAAAAAAAAAAAAAAAAAAAAAACCAAATCGAGATCCCACCTTTATTTTTTTAAAAGGAAGAAAGGTGGAAAAAAAAGTTGTTGAGAAAATTTTTTTGGTTTTATTGTTTTTTAAACTAAAAACCCCCCCCCCACAAGTGGGCTTATATGTAGTTATCATTAAAACTACGTCGTTTCATTATAAATATAAAATACCTATTTGCCCCCCAAAAAACCCCCCCCCCCCCAATTTCCCCACTCCACCTTTTTCCCTTCCCCCCTCCCCCCCCCCTTATCCCCTAAACAAACCCAACAAAAGAAAAAAAAAAACCAAATTCAGGGAAGATTTTCCCCCCCCCTCCTCCCCCCTTTCACCACCTAAAACCCTAAAAAAACAAAAAATATCAAACGGGGGGGAACCCCAAAAAAAAAACAAAAAAAAAAAAAAACCCCGGAGGATGTAGGGAAAAAAAAAGGAGGGGAAAATAGAGAGATCCTGATTTGTTTTATTTTGGGAGAGGAAAAGAAAAGGTATTTTTGGGGGGAAAATAAGGTATTTTATATTTATAAAAAATGGGGGGGAAAAAAAAAAACCCGACCCCCCGTAGTTTTAATGATAACTACATATAAGCTTGTGTACAACACAATCTCACACTCACTTTCCCCTAAAATAGATGAATGTTACTCCCTCCGTCCCATATTAAATGTCCACTATTGACTTTTGAAGTATTTCTTTTTCAACTTTGACCTTAAATATATAAGTTTGTGGTATATAAACTTGTTATATTATACCAATGAAAAAAACATTTAAAACCCAATCCATTCATATATTTTACATCAAGTATTATATAACACCAACAAAAATATTCACGGTCAAAGTTGGAAAAAAAGACTTCAAAAAGTCAAAGTGAACATTTAATATGAGACTGAGGGAGTACTATTTTTTTTCTTAGAAAGTTTACCACGTTATCTTACAAATTCGACGAGACTAAACCCATAACAACTAGTTGATAGGCTCAATCACATACCGCTGGGCGGCTAGATAAGATACTTAGTACTAATTATTCTTTTTGTTCCCTTGTTTACAACACAGTTTTTTATCAGTTTCTATTCCGTATTTTTTAACAGATACGCGAGTACTTGCGCATAGCGGCGAAAATTTCTATCGGCCTATAATTTACGATATGCGATATTGTGGTTAGTATTTCGTGTAACGTTCAAAATAGAACGTGAAAATATGAAAAAAATAATTGCAAACGGTTGTAACATGCGATAATTCATCTCTAGAAAAAATTCTTAACATGTATGAAACAACATATAAAAACATTTAGGTAAACTATTTTTAAACCATTACATATGAACTCAACAACCATTATCGTTACTCCCATCGCGTAAAATAGTAAACAATTCACCGTATCAACAGAATATTCAAAGCTTTGTACCAATTAATTTAGCATTTGCAATAGTAACAACGTAGATATCAACGGATAAATGTAATAGTGATTTTCTAAACATACCTATAAATTAAATATAAAATTTGATTTAGATATATCATACAAATTATTTTGAAAAAAGGCTACAAAGTTACATTATATCATATTCATAGGTAGAACCGTATATACAGACCAATAACATCGTTATATGGCTCTAGTCACATGATCATGTCAATAAACATAAGATGGCTGAACATCTTGGCTATCATCACGTATCTTAATTGTCTAATAAGCCTAATTATTTATTTATTTATTTTTGTCTAGAAATGATTGTTTAATGTAAATAATATAATATATAAAGTTGGGAGGAGGAAAGGATCGTGGGTTCAATACTTTTAAAAGGTAGCAACGAAAATTCTTACCGGCAGACAATTTTTTTTTGAATAGCACTTTATTAAAAAACTAGCACTTTATTACCGCAGATCAACAATTACGGATAGCATATAGTGGAAATGGGGGGGTATATATATTTTAAGTGTTTTGAGCATCAATGGCTTTCCATTTAATGTATTCTATCTATCTCGTGCGTAATATACGAATTTTATGCTACTAGAATGTTATATTATATACTAATATAAGGAGATGTCACAAATAAGGATAGTGCCAACAAATGTGTAAATTTTGACAAAAAACAATATCTTGAGAATCATTTTCGATTAACATATCAGTTTAGAAAGTACAGGATTTTATATCAATAAATAAAATACACTTGCATGTTCAAAAAAATACATTTGCAGTTTTGAATTTTGTAAAATCATTTATATACGTATCAAATTTTAATTATATCAATTCGTGTATACTTGCTATTTAAATAATAAAATACTCGGTTTGAATTTTATATAATCGTTTCACTTATTTATCAGCCGTGGCAAACAAGAAGTCAACCCTCTATTTTCCATCCTTGTACAATACTTTTCGTTTTCACTGCAAATCCCTCGCATTATGATTCAATACTTTCCGTTTTCCATCTTTGTATAAAAAAGTCAGCATATGCATTTTAATGATGATTCAATACCTTTCGTTAATACAATACTTTTTATTTTCACTGCAAATCCCTCACATTATGATTCAATACTTTTCTTTTTCCAGCCTTGTATAAAGTCTACCAACAATTTTATAAGATATCAAAGTCTACCAACAAAGTAACCTACATAATTTACCAACAAAATTACCTACACCTTATAAGCTTGTATACAAAGTTTACCAACAAACTAAGGAAGGAAGCCACCAAACCAAATGGAAGGTCTTTGCTTGCTTTTCTTGTTAGAGATGCTAGTCTTTTTGTAGTAACTGCTCTGAAGATGGTTTTAGGAATAAGAGAGATTTTCCATTATCATAAAGATATACTTGCAAAATAGTTTACACACCAAAATACCCAAATAGATCTACATAAAAAATACACAAACTGTACATGAATTTTCTAACAAAGTTTACAGTAAAATGTACACAGTAAATTTACAAAAGAAGTGGAAATAAACATTACATAAAACTTAAACAAATTCACAATAAACTTTACAAAAAATCTAAGATAACACAACTTTGGCGTCGGCTAAGCCAGTTATGGCGGCGGGCAAACAGTGTCCAACGGCGGCTGCAAATTTTACACAACAAAATTTATATCTACACAAGATTTAGAACAGCATATCATAAAGTTTATATAAGAAATTATACACAATACAAACAATAAGTAAATTTGTAAAACAGATTTTTAAATGGACCATTTTTCGCAACACTACTAATTACGGTGGACAAGGAGGCATCGAATTTCTGGGCAAGATCCAACGTGCTAAAAAATATATCCGCACCAGCTCTACAAAAGAATAGTAAATATATATTAAAAAACTATAAAAATTTGTTGAATTTATAGATCTATACAAAAAAATTCAAAAGAAAGATTTACATGAAGAAACCTTTAAACAAATTATGTAGCCCTAAATCTAATAAAAAAAAAAAAATCCTCAAGACTTGTAATAATAGAATCTACATCAAGAGTTAAAAAAACCCTCAAAAAAATGTTCATGATGGTATGCTCGTAGCCGGTTCGTGTTATGGTCGACTTGTATGCAAGTGGTGCTTAGATTGTGTGGGGTGTGTATGTGAGATGAAATGGGATGCAAGTAACCAACCTTAAGATTATCATCAACATTTCTTTAATTTTGCAATTTCATCTTCTTCTTCTCTTGTATGCGAATGAATTTGTTCTTACAACAAGCTTTTTTACATAGGCAAAGGTTTTAAATTTTTGAAAATAGTACATTCACGCCATTGTATTTACTTGCACGTGTGTTGACACATATATTTTTATGTGTTCTTTTTCCCACTAAATTATTCCATCAAAATTTTCAGTTTTGACCAAACTGGATTCAATTTTGATTTTTTTAACCAATCAGATCATACGATTTTGCCTACATGTCAAAATCAAGCGTTTTAATTAGTCCAATTTTTTTTTCTATAAGATTAAATCTTATAGAAAACTTCGAAATGATGTAATTCTTTTATTATATAAAAGATAAATAAAAAATATATCTTTGTTGTAAAATATTATAACGGGCTTATGTATATTCACCATTATCTCAACCGGCCCGTTAGGATTTACATGTATTTATCTTCCTTATATATACTTCATACTTGTAATCTCTTGGATGGATATAATTGAATAAGAATTCTCCCTTCTTCTCATTCTTCTTTTCATTCTTGTGTTCTTATTCTTTTAGATTTACAATACGTTATCAGCACGTTAGTCTCAAAAAGAAAAAGATAGGACGAAAGAGAAACAGCAAGAGTTATGATTGAATTTTCTTTCTGAAATTCACAAGATCTGATATGTAACTCTCCAATATCATCAAGGTATTATTTTTAATATTTACGATCAGCTACGTGATTGAAAAGAAAAATCATGTATATCTCATAAGGCTAACAGTAAAGATCAATACAATATGTCGTTAGTATTTCTTTTAGTAATATTGTAAAATACTATACGTGCTTAACAACCGAATGATACATCAGTGTGTCTAAAAACTATTGTCACCATCATTAACCGCAGCGAAAGTTTTGGATCTTGAAAGAAAAGAAACATTACAATGTTATAATTATAATTTTATATTAAGAACCTCGTGTTCTGTATGATTCTTTTAAGCGAATCACAATAACATAACTTCAAGTTATGATTTTTTTTAAGAGCCTTATGTGCTTTGATGATTTCCTCAAACGAATCAAATATATTCTTCGATGATTCCTAAATTGAATCACGATAATATAAAATAAATTAGAACTTCAAGTTCTAATATGGTCCGATTAATAGGATCAATAACATAACCTCGTGTTATGTTAAAGAAAAAAATAGACCTCGAGTTCTATTATGGTTCCTTTAGAAAAATTGGATAAAATAACATTAATGTTATTGTTTATACATTTTCTTCTGTTTCGTTTTAAGATCCTCAAGATCTGTTATGATCTCGTCAAAAGAATAAAAGAATTATCATAACCTCATGTTATGATTATATTTATTAATTATAAAACCTCAAGTTCTTTGTGATTCAGTTTTAAATGAATCACGATAACATGACCTCATAGTTATTGTTATCATTATTTTCTTTTATGAACCTCAAGTTCAATTATAATTCCCTCAAAAGAATCACAACAACATAACATCAAGTTATGAATATGATGGTTTAAAGAACCAATCAAAATTTACAATAAAGCCTCTTTACGAGAGTACGCCACAATAGTGGTATTCCCCTCGTCTTCTTCTTCGTGGGGACCTCAAAAGGGAATACTTGACGGTGAAAGATCCGTTAAATTGTGGTAAAATCTAAAGGGTAGATTACCACACAAAAGTAAGTAATTATCCCAAAAGTTCGTTATGATTGTATGCACCTCAAGTTGCATGAAAAAAAGCATAAGTGCGTTCGGTCTCATAGTTTTTGTGTTAGATATGAATTAAAAGAGAATATCTAACGGTGAAAGATTCGTTAAATGTATGTCAAAATCTAAAAGAAAGATTTGACCATCAAAAGCAAGAAATTATTGTAAATACGAGCATATTTTCATAATATTGAATGTTACATCTAAAAGATAAAAAGAAAATATGCGAGGAGATGGTTAATGCCTCGAATATGCTCATATATCGAGAACGATGCTTTGATATAAGTTTTTTTATTAACGAAGCAATGGGTATGTTTGAAAAAACACGATAAACCCGTTTACTAAATTTGCTCCATTCACTCAACTGAATGTGACTCAATAACGATGATCATGTAGATATCGTGATTATGGACGTGGTGA
Organism: Tanacetum coccineum; assembly: GCA_026074375.1. Lineage (NCBI taxonomy): Eukaryota > Viridiplantae > Streptophyta > Magnoliopsida > Asterales > Asteraceae > Tanacetum > Tanacetum coccineum. The sequence continues at coordinate 13,124 of BQNB010141408.1, forward strand.
AATTAATTATTATCGTGTTAATTCAAAGAACTTGTTAGCAACCTCAAGTTGCAAGATTAAAGATGAGTAGATCAACATAAAGATCTCCATTCCCTCAAGTGAATGAGATAAAATGATCAATATAAGATCTTCATTCCCTCATGTGAATGTGATAATGTAATGATAAATGTTTAAAGATCATTTATCTTGGTAAAAGATATGGTCGAGGTAGTATGACAATGACAAACCACTAGTGGTAGCAAAATAAAATAAGAAAAGAGCAAACAAAAATGCTAATTATGCAAAAATACAATGTGATGTATGCAAAGTACAAGTATGTCAAAGATATTGCACACTATATTCATAGATGTAAGAATCTATACTAACACGTTTTGCTCTGTAAAAGAAAATACACAATTGTCATGAGGAACAAAGTTCAAATTTAAGAATGCATTATATTCTTTTGTATCTTTCTCGACATGCATTATACATATATTAGTGCAAGATAATCACTAGCCATAACATAAGTTTATGAGCAATAATTATAATATTTTTGGCATGACCGGTTACACCATCCCGAGTCATTAATGATGCAAAACTATAGAAGAACACGATTCTTCAATCTAATGTTGTTATCTCTTAACGGAGTTGATTATTAATTTATCAACTAGAATGGGGACTCAATTCCTCAATTTTCTGGAAAGAAAACAAGTGGATATATGTAGGCATACAAATCCATTGTATGAACCATTTAGAGTTTAAAATCGATGCATCGTCTAAATGGTCATTATATTGCAACCTCGAGTTTGCATGATTAATAGCTCAATGCGAGCCTAACATTCCAAAGTAAGTATTTCATCATGAATATGCGATGAATTACTTCTAAATTATTAAATGAAAATGAGAGATAAACTTGTGTTGTTGTATGGGGCCATATTATAATATGCACAACTACAAAAATTAGCATCATGCCAATATGTTATTATAAATCCTCCCTTTTATAATTGGTTTTGGTTATAAACTAAACATATCCCGTTTCAATTTTTTTTTGTGCAAATTACTCCACCTAAATGCACATATAAGGGATATAGAAGAAGGATAATTCCTTCAGGAGGAGAGAAGTAGTTGCAGATTCAGAATGAATTATCATATTCTATTGATCATCGAAAGAAATTTTATGAATTTATTATTCAATGGATAATCTAATAGCCATACAAAATTTCAGCTACTCATGCTCCGGTTATACATTGTCCCTCAAGGACACTATTTAATTATGACATGCCTCAAGCATGGTAGACTAATCGATTCCAAAGAAAATCCTCGATGAAAAATATGAAGCACGAAAACAAGATGGTTGGTCAAGTTATAAAAGACCCCATAATAGTCTCATAAAAAGACACTAGACATGAAGGTTCAAAAGAACCTCAGTTAATTAATGAGATCTCAATAAAGTTTAGTATGTCAAGAATCATATGGAATCGAAACATAACGACATCGATAAATTTTGTCTAAATATAATATATTGCTTGTTATTATGCATGATGAGGATCATAAATCAATTAATATCCAAATGTGCGCTCAACGAAATGATTGGCCAACATAAAAAGACGTAGTATCTTGCAAATACTAAAAGTATTGGAACGTGAAGTTCATACACGTCACATCGGTTTTTGTACGAAACCGAAATAAGAGCTTTAAAGTTATGTGCTTTAATACTTGAATTGTGAAATAAATAAATTCACAAAAATAATAATTTAATTATTAAGAAACATATTATCTTGAGGTGGATGTAAATATCTTATTGATATATTATGAGATAAGTATTTATTTTTTCTTAAAACGGGGTTTATTAGAGCTCTTATATTCTACGAATGATATATAATGCCTCAAGCATGTCTCACAACTTCAACTTCTAGAAACAATTAATAAAGTTCTCAATAACTTTATTTGATCAAATGAAATGAATCCCTATATGGATCAAAATCATTTTGTAAGCATATTATATAAATTGCTTTTGCACATGTCTTTAAGGAATGATTGGTCCTCAAGTACCATACATAAGTATGATTGAGGTTTTGATGTTAATTTTGCAATTAATGTGCGTCACGAGAGTTTATTTTTCTCTTTTAATATTTGTACAAGCGGTGTATATTTTTCAACCAATGCATTTGATATTGGGTTGGAAGCTACACATATATTTTGTCATTTTTTCAGGACTTATTTTTAACATCAACAATTGGGTGAACTTCATTACAAAGTTGTTGCCAACAATGTAATTTGGTGAAACTGTATGTGTTGTATTCCTCAAATCATACGTATAAATAGTTACAAGATAGGCTTGAGCCCATAAGATTACAACTCATCCCATAAATGTATAGCTAAGGATATGACTAATTGATTGGCAAGAGATATGTGTTAACACTCCCCCGCAGTTGGAGTGGGAGGGCACCGAACGCTCAAACTGGATCTAAATTCTTCAAATAATGCTGAAGGTAACCCTTTGGTGAAAATATCCGCAAACTGATAACGAGAAGGTACATGAAGAACACGGACCTGACCAGCAGCAACCAAATCACGGACGAAATGTATGTCAATCTCAATGTGCTTCGTACGCTGATGTTGAACAGGATTGCATGATAAATAAACAGCACTGACATTATCACAATAGACAAGCGTAGCAGAAGACAGTGGAGTATGTAATTCACGTAAGAGATTCCTCAACCAACAAGTTTCAGCAACAGCATTGGCAACACCACGATACTCTGCTTCGGCACTGGACCGAGAAAGCGTTGGCTGACGCTTAGCGGACCAAGAGAGTAAATTGTTGCCAAGAAAAACACAATACCCTACTAATTGATTACTAATTGATTGGCAAGAGATGTGTGTTAATAAACAAAAGTATTTGAGCAACTCGTTTAGAAGATTAGCATTTGATGCTTGAAATATATATACATTAATTTGAGGGGGAACATTATGCGCACTGCACTCTTTTTCCCTTCATCAAGTTTTTTTTCCCATTCGATTTTTCTTGAAAATGTTTTTAATGAGGCAGTCTATACCGTATGATAAACGGTGAATATCCAAAGAGGAGTGTTGTAAAATATTATAATGGGCTTATGTATATTCATCGTTATCTCGACCGGCCCGTTAGAATTTACATGTATTTATCTTCTTTATAACTACTTCATACTTGTAATCTTTTGGATGAATATAATTGAATAAGAATTCTCTCTTCTCCCCATTCTGTCTTTTCATTCTTGTGTTCTTATTCTTTAGATTTACAATAATCGTATCAATGTGTGTGACGTTTTCGTTCAAATTATAGTTCTTGCAAGTACGCACAAGTTTCTTAAGTTTGAGAGAGTATTATACTTTCCGTTTTATGACGTTAAGAGTGGCAGATATATGGAAGAGAGATAGGCCAATATATATTTAAACAATGAACTTTTGTAAAAGTTTTTCTCAATTAAATTAAAACTCAACTAGGAACATGGTTATAAAAGACACGTCATGGCGCCGCTAAGGTCTCGCAAAGGCACGAGGCGTGACCTCCACGCTACGCAATATACTAAGGCGTAGGTTTAAGGCGTGACGTGAGATGAGAAGTGAAAAACGTGATAATGCGCAATAAGGCATAATGCATAGAGGCTTTTTTGAATTCAATTTCGATAAAAATCGTTTTTTTTATAGAAAAAAATATTACATACAAAGATAGTTTATTGACTTTATTCCTTATGTATGACATTTTTGTAAACTCAATATATATAAGATATGATATATAAATTTATAGATATTTTTATATTTTGTGCCGCTTTAAGTCACGCCTTAAAAAACGTCATGACTCGTCATGGCTCCTAAGGCGTGAGGCTTAGTCATACCGCCACGCCACGTTATTTATAATCTTGACTAGGACCAAGGGGGTGTTTACTTTTTCTTTGTTGCCTCTTAATTGGGATAAATGTGGGTCCAAACTTTTTATTCTCTTTTGATGGGTAGACACGCAAATGCCTCTCTCTCCCACTTAAGACGCAAATTAAGAGACATTAACCTAAACCACTTAATTTAGAGGGTGTTTGGCTAAGCTTATATGATAGGCTTATGAGCTTATTAGCTTATATGTGTTAAATAAGCCAAATCTAAGTGTTTGGATAAGCTTATATGACTGAGCTTATG
>BQNB010141409.1:3021-13855 GCA_026074375.1 Tanacetum coccineum
AGATCATGAGGATATTGCTGACCTTCAGGGTTGTTCCAGTCTAATTGATCAGTGGTTGCCTTGTAGACTTCTTCAAAGAAATATTCAAGTTCTACTAGACTCTTGCATGATCCCTTCATCAGCTCGAATGTTGGACCGGTTAATAATTCTGGAGTTAAAGTATCAACTTTAAGCCGGTTCATCACGAATGTTGAGAAGTCAAGAGGAGTGTCCATTAGCTCATTAAACGACTCATGTGGATCTTCCATCTAGGCCAAAAAGCTTAGCTAAGGTTGAACAGGTCCGTGAGCATTAGGCAAAGTCTTGTTCTAATCACGATCTGGAGTAGGAGGTTTTGTTGGTATCTGAAACCAATCAGGAAGCTAAGAGGTCTCTTCATCAAGTTAATCTTCAGTAACTCCTGTTTTGAACTCCTGATGTGCGGGTTCTTCCAAATCTTTGGCAGTTTGCATTGGCTCCTCTGCTTAAGCAGACTCGTCAGCAGATTTTTGATGAGATTTGGACCCTTCAGTTGACTTGCCAGTTGTCTTAGAGGTCTTTTCCTTTGGTGCACTGGTTGACTCAGGTTCTTTTCCCGCTCTTCTTCTTTTGGACCCCCGATTTGATCCAGGGAAGGGTTCTTCGTCTTTATCCTCTTCATCTCGACGTCTTTTAAACAAAATAGTTTCTCCATATGTGTCAAGTATAAGTTTGTCAATTTCGTAAGCGTCAACCAATGCTTTCTAGAGATTCTTTTGTTCATCAGATCTGTGGATTGACTTATTGCTCTCCATCTTATCTATGAGAATCTTTTTTAGTTCTAGTTCAGATAGGTTGACGGCTACGGCATGAGATGTCTTAGATTCATTGGATAAACGAGTCAGAACCTCTGCTTCGAGTTGTTCATTTACAGTCTTCTCAATTTTTGGCAAAATCTTGGAGACTTGTGCCTTAACTTGTTCTTTGACTTGCTCCTTGATTATTTTATTTATGTTGTCATCAAGTTTATTGATGAAGTCTTCATTTTTGGCTTAGGCTTCATCTCTGAGTCTATTTGACTGTAATTGAACAGTTGTTTTGACGGCTTCATTCATCTTGTTGGCAAGGTACGTATCAACAATGCCAGGAATTGAAGAAACTGCTGCAACAAATTGGTTTGTTTGCTTGAATTCCGAGAAGTCATTTTCTAAAGTTTTTAGTCTATGGTCAAACCCGAATAAAGAACCAAAGTTAGGAAGATCTTGTAGGTAGGAACTTGGAACAGTTGTTGGTGTAGGAACTGGTGTTTATTGCAGATGTGTAATGAGAGGAATGGTTGGTGGAGGAGTGTTGATTATATTAAAATATATAATTAAAAAAATTTTTTATCCCCCCCACCCCCATATTTGCAGACGAAAGAGGTGGCTCAGTAATAGTAGTAACTAGAATATCTACCAGAGAAGTCGACTCAGTGTTAAGATTAAATATAGAGTCAATACCTGTATCTGGAGTGGGGTTGAGCATGTTAGAAACGAAGCCAGATGACATAGAAGAACTCTGTTGTTGACCTTCAGGATTGACTGGAGTTATGATCATATGAGTGTCTTCTATTACCTGAGTAGTTTCATTGATAGTGCATGGAGCATCTGTCATTTCATTATTTCTTCCCTCCAGATTGACGTTCACGTCCTTGTATAATTCATTCACTTCGTCCTCTTCATTTGTCGCTTCTTCATCCAGTTCTTCTCCCTCAACATTCGCACTATGAGTGACTTCATCACTTTCTTCTAATCAGGTGGATCATGAATGAGAAGTGTTGAACCTCAGATCTGAACCCTCTTCTTCATTATCTTCTTCATCATGAGTAGAAAACTTAGGATGAACAAAGTCATCACCATCGTTGTCTGAATCAGTCTGCTCATTATCATCATCTTGATCTTCATGATCTTGTCCATCATCATCATCATTATTGTCATCATTTTAATTATCAGTATTGTCATCATTTTGATCATCATCATCGTTGTCATCATCGTCTTGATTATCAGCATCGTCATCATCATCATCATTCATTACTACTTCATCATCATCTTCCTCGTCACTAGACTTCTAAGAGATTTGCTCATCATCAGATGTATATGTCGGTACATCGGGAACCCCTGGTTTATCACCAGTTCCTTCATCTGTACCTGAACTGTTGGCGTGAGAGCTATGAGTTTGTATCAGGCTTCTCTTTGTGGCCAGCTCCATTTGTTCTGCTTATGTTAAAGCAACCTCAGATAGCACTGTTAGACCTTTAGCTTTAGACGTCTTTCAGTTGCTTTTCTTTAGCAGGTTTAGCCACTTTTGCTGGAAGTCTGAGTCTTTTGCCTTTAGTAGTTGGAGGAGTCTTTGTTTTTTTCAGATCCAGTTTGCTTCTTCTTGACACTTGCTTTTGTTTTAGGAGGTTCAGCTCTGAAAACAATGGCATAGTACTCTTTGTAGGATTCGGAATCTTTAATGGCTTCATTTGTCAATTCTCAGCAAAAGACACCATATAGCTGTGTAGTCATCATGCCTAGAGATAACCTTTATCATGGTGAACATTGGGTCATCCCTGGCAAAGTGCCAATTTACCATGTTTCTTCTTGGAATTGATGAATCCTTAGTCATGAAGAAGTTGACGATGACCTTGGTGAAGCGAGGGTAGTACATCTCATTACTCCTCTTGACATTCTTGTTCTCTACTTGATAAACAAAGTCCTCCCACAGAAGGTAGGCAAAGTTGTAACACCCCCAAATCTTAAAAAAAGGGTAGGCAGCGGAATGTGATATCGAGGGCGTTCTTATAGATCAATAGCACAAGATATGAGAACGACCACTAAACGTGTCATTTTAAAAAGATACATTGGATTAACAAAATACTTGTTCATTACATAAACTCATGGCTTTAAATTGTTTGACAATATAAGTAAAGATTTTTGTTTATAACAAATGTTCCCAAAATGTAATACGCCCAAATCTTTAGTACTGACTCTTTCCAAAGAGTGACCCCCAATGTATCTGAGCACCTGGTGCCTTATTGACCTGAGAAAACATGCTTAAAATGTCAACATAAAGTTGGTGAATTCATATGTTTATGTAAATCAATAGTAGGACCGCACGATTTCCAAGTGTATGATTAAGCAACAGATGCAAACATTATAAAAAGTAATTACGTTTTCCTAAGCTCATGACACTGAAGCTCGACATGTATGAATGCAATAAATTGCGAATAATGCCCATGAATGATGTTCTAACCCGCAACATCCCAAATCCGACATGGTATACGTTTGTTGTCGGGCAAACCGGCACAGTGAGCGCTACTCACCCAAACGGGGATGCCAATCTCAAATAGATCTATTTATAACATTCGCGCTCACAATCTAGTAATTGACAGTTCATGATAAAGGGCTCAATGGGTTATTGCTACTTAGTCAAACCTCGTAATCATAGTTATTAAAATATAACTTGGTCCAATTTGTAAAACAAAGCATGTTCTCACCCCCAAAGATGTACATCATTTAAATAATTGGTAAAACATGGCTATGACTCACTCATAGTGATAGTACTCTGAAATAATAATTTATATCCAAGATATAAATGAATACACCTTCAATTTACCTAAGTAAATACGGTCAGTCTTAGTCTACAGTTTAGGCTAACGACTCTTGTATAAACTACAATAATTTGCTAGTTATATATATATATATATATATATATATATATATATATATATATATATATATATATATATATATATATATATATATATATATATATATATATATACTGTTATCACTTGTGTGGTGGTGCACATGTTTATTGTATTTGTCTTGACTTGATGGCTCTTGGGAAAGTATACGATTACACGTTCAAATATATATGTATAAATGTTATTTTAAATATTCTATTTATTAGTCGTATCTTTCATTTGTATTATATCCGATATATATTTTATCTTTGTCGAGTCGTTTATGTGTTTATAAAAAATCACCTTTATTCTAAAATACCCTTAGTTTCCTATATTACAAACAGCCCCTCTGTTTATGAAATTAGGATATTACATTTTTAAAACTTAAGTTTCCATAATTACACTTTTAGTCCTTCAATCTTACAAGGATTTCTCTTTAGGTCCTTATACTTTGAAAACTTTCCTTTAAGTTTTAGAAGTGACCAAAACAGTCCCTATACTTTATAAAATTAGTTTTGGTAGTTTTAACCCTCTAGTTTACAAATTTACACTTTTAGTCCCCTAACTTGTAAAAGTCGCATTTTAAGTCCAAATAAGTCCTAGCAAGTGGAATTTGGTTTTAATGGACTCCAATAAGCCATAGAAGCTGGGTCAGCTTATAAATAAAGCTCGGATGAGGCTATTTTGGCTTATTGGGCTTATTGGACCGTTAAGGTCCAATAAGGCAAAATCTAAAGGTCCAAATGAGTTTTAAAGGCCAAAAACGCTCATTAAGTTTATTTAAACTTATTTAAAACTGTTAAGCTAAAAAATAAGCTCGGGTAAGCTTATTTGAGCTTATTTGAGCTCATTGGGCTTGTTAGCCCAACAACCCTAATCCAAAAGTTTTCAAAATGTTTACTAGAGCTTTATAATGTGATCCAACATGTTGTCTAGTCTAAATAAGCACCCGTGAGTCTATTTTTATCACTCGGCTTATTTATAAGTCAATAAGCTTGTTAATGGGCTTTTAGGCCCGTTAAGAGCTCGTTTAGGTTGAGTGTTCAAAAGCTTGTCCCATTTTGGTCCATTAGCATTTCTAAGGTCTTTATAAGTCCATATTTCTGTATAAGCTCTCAATTAAGCTATTTTAAGCTTATTAGGGTTGTTAGGCCCATATTAGGCCTCGCTAATGACCACCAAGTCCATTAACGCCCAATATGGTTTCTAAGGGTGTTCATTTGTACAACTAGGTTCCATAAGCCCTTTTAATCCATCAATAAGCTTAAGTGACCTTAATATTAAGCTGTGGGCCCTAACTAACAGGCTGTTGGGCCCAAATGCGGCTGTGTGGATTTAATGAGACCATTTAGTGGCCAGTTAAGCTCCTTAGGGTTTCTTAGGTTTCATTGTGCTACTAGAAATCATTGTAAGCTCATTTAGCACTCGAAATGGTTCTGTTCATCACATGCAAACGTCTAGTAATGTTGTATGCACTTTCCCAAGCCACAATATCGTGTTTACTTTAAAAGTTTATGTATAGTTTCATGTATTTCGAGTGTAAGAGTTTGTTGTTCACGTTGGTGTTCACATTTGCATATAGACCAACACGTTTAAGCCTTTGCTCGCCATTTAATCATGTTGTACATGTTTCTTAACACCACATAAGATAGATTATGTTGTATTATATGTGTCGGGTGCACACATGGGTTGAACCATGCGTGTTCACACCTATGTAAACTCGTTAGTCACCTATTACGTGGCCTATACGACTAGATATCAAGGAAATAAGTATAATACGAAATGTACAAGTTTGACGCGACTTACAAAGGGTCCTAGTGACTTGGTTGACGAGTTTGGACGTGAAGAATGCTAACCCAAACGTGTACACTATCGAATAACCAACCCTAAGCTTCAAAACTCATACAATTTACCCGACCTTGGCTCGAGTATTCCTCTTACGTCCTTGTTATGAAGACCCTAGTATTATTGAAGGTTCGAATGAATTGTGTAGGTGTTTGTTTGCGGTTTGTGACCCGAAATAAGTGAGACAAGGATGGTTTGCTTGAGAGAGTGTGTTTAATGTGTTTAAGAGTTTCAAGAAGTGTCATATGTTAAGTGTAGATGGGCATTTATAGGCTCATGAGCTAGTTGGTTACCTAGTCGATCAAACCAACCGTGCCCTAATTTAGAGGTTTTGTGGTTTTAGTTAGGCTCACATTGTATTTTGCTAAACCACCTAAGTACACCTCTTAATTACCATATTTTGGTACAAGATTTACCTAAGATTTGAAAATCTTATGATGTATATATGTTGTTGTGTTGCCGCGGGTATCCAAGAGAGAAAGAGAGCACATTTTGCCATTATCCATTGTGTAATAGACTAGTTAGGGACATTAAGTATAGTTATTAATTAAACCTTGATGTACAAGTACTTTGTGTAGATTTTTTACGGGATTTCTAGTGCTTTTGTCCCCACATCGGCCTTAGTATGTTATTAACACAAGATTTGATTAAATTTTGTGTTTAAGGTTTAAAAGTAAGTATTGGTTGAGTATAGGTTATTTCCGGGGTGTGTCTCAATGTATTTTATTGCGAACATAAACTTTTACGTGTCAATTAAAATTTAAAATACGCAAGTCATTAATTGATTAATAAAGTATTAACCACTTTGATTGATTTACATTTAATTTATTTGGTGACAGTTGTACTTGTGTGATTTTTTAAGTTACGCGATTTAGCTATAAAAGTTACATTAAAAGTTAAACGCGTATGGACTTAAAATAAATAGTGACGAATAATAGGAGCGTAAAATGACCTGAAATTGAGAAATGTTACAAAAGTCTACATTCTTCTTATGGTACATGCCCCAAAGGATTTGAGCTTAAGATAGTCGAAGACTGTCATATCCGGTACTTTTACCACTTAGACATTTGTTGATGACCACAACAAATGATCTCCAAGGTTGATGCAACTTGTTGACATTGACATCGGTGATCACCTTTATCTCTCCACTATGACCAAGATCTTTAAGAAATGTGAGAATTTCCTCTTCAAAGGGTAGTTCCTTGAATTGCTGATCAGGGAGTTTAGGGCATAATTGAAGCATTTCTATGAAGTACTCAAGATTCACAATATGTTTCTTATTGTTCATCTTGAAATGAATCAAGTGGTGATGAACTGTAGCAGTGGCCCAAAACTCTTGCATGTATATTTCTGGAACAACCGTTATGATCTGGAATGCCTTGTAAAAGGGAGTGAGTTTCAAAACATCATACACCACTTGAAGAGTTGCTTCTTTGGAGTTGAGGTCTGAGCTTAGTCGAAGTTACTTTTTCGCAATCTGAGTCGGTTGGCAGGAGGGACTAAGCATCATCCAATGTAAATTTGTTGATCTCTTGTGATATCTATGGTTCTGCCTTAAGAAAGAATCAATACAGTTTTTATATAACCAAGTTTATATAAAATATTTAGGTTTTTATGTGGCACTTTGTGTTTTATCATGATGTGAGAAATTTTCCTAAGCATTTAGGACCTTAAAAGACATTTAGCACTTATAAAGATTCATCATTATCTTGTCTTTCTTTTTCATCAAAAGTAGACAACTTGGGATGAACAAGGTCGTCATCATCATTTTGATCATCATTTTGATCATCATCTTGATCATCATCACTTTCATTATCAGCATTGTCATCATTTTGATCATCATCATCTTCATTATCAGTATCGTCATCATCCTGATCATCATTGTCGTCAGCATCGTCACTCATGACTACATCATCATCATCTTCCTCGTCACTGGACTTCTAAGAAATTTTCTCATCATTGGATTCATATGTCGGTACATCAGGAACCCCTAGTTTAACACCAATTCCTTCATGTGCACCTGAACCGCTAGGTTGAGAGCTGTAGATTTATGTTTTGCTTCTTTCAATGGCTAGTTTTATCTGTTCAGCCTTAGACAATGCAATTTCAGATAGAGTCTCCAGTCCTTTGGCAGATTGCTTCTTCTTTCCTAATCTAGACACCTTAGCAATAGCTTTGATTCTTTTACCGGAAGAGGCTTTAGGGACATGTTCAGTCTTCTCCTTGGTAGGTCGACGTACATATTTTGGTTTTGGAATTGCCTTTCCAGTAGCAAAAGCATAGTAAGTCTTGTACGCTTTAGATTCTTTCATTGCTTGAGTGGTTAAATTAGCAAGAAGAATGGCACCGTACTTCTGAACTACTTCATGCTGAGGGATGAATCTCATTGTGGTGAGAATAGGGTCATCACTAGCCATGTGCCAGTCCACCTTATTTCTTCTTAGAATTGATTGATCTTGTGACATGAAGTGATTGATGATGACTTTTGTGAATCTTGGATAGTACATGTCTTTGTTCCTTTTGGACACCTTATTTTCGATTTGATAAACTAAGTCCTCCCATAGAAGGTACACGTAGTCAACATTCTTTTGGTGATACATGCCCCCAAAGAATTTGAGCCTGAGAGAGTCAAAGAAGATCAAGTCTAGTTACTTTATCACTGAGACATTTGTTGATGATTGTTCCAAATGTTCTCCATGGTTAAGGTAGAATTTCAACTTTGACCTTAGATAGTGACTTGATGTTACCAGGGTAGCCAAGATCACTTATGAAAAGAAGTATCTCCTCTTAGAATGGACGATCTACAAACTTGTGGCCAGGAACCTTTGGGCAGATCTGGAACATATTTATGAAAGTTTCTAGATCAAAAGAGTAACTCTTCTTGTTCATCTTGAATTTGATGTTATGCTTTTGAAAGGTAACGGTAGCCCAGAATTCAAGCATGTAAATTGCAGGAACACTTGTAGTGAGTTTCCAATCCTTAGATGTTGTTCTCGTGGAACAAGAGCATCGTCAAGGGCTTGTTGTTGTTCTTTTGTGATACTCATGATGCTTAAGCACGAAATTGATCTGAAATGGAGTATGAAGGTATGACGATTGAGTGGAGGGTTTTGAGAGGAAAGAAAAGACTAAGTGTGTTTGTGTGTGTTAAATCATGAGAGGGGGTGGGGTATTTATAAAACGTGTTTGGTTTTTGACACTTTCACCCCTTCTTGATTGAAGACCTTTACACTTTTCATTATTAAGATTGATTAGGCATATAAAGTTAGCACATTGGCACATTCAGTCCCTGTTGTTTTAACTATCATACCTAATAACTTAAATTTGCACATATTCTCTCTAAGGCATAAACAAATAACATTTAAGGCACACATAAGCTAAAGTTAATTAACACTCTTTAAAAATTGATATTTAGTTATTGTTTAAAAACCTTTATTCCCTTTATCAAATGACTTTCTGAAGAAGATATTTGACATTTTCTCCCCCTCAAACAATCACCCGTTTTCTATTTAAAGAGCTGTGGTCGTTGTTTGAGAAGTCGAATGTCTGAAAAACATTTTCTGATGAAGCAATGTTATATCTTTGAAAAACAAACACCAAAATAAGATTTCTCTTATTTTCACACATAAGTGCATTGACACGTACACTCATGGTAATATAGGAAGCACGGGTTGTGATGCAAAGTAATCACAAGACTTTGCATGGTCATAAAGTAGACCATGCCCGAGAATAAATTCCTGTTATGAGGTCAAGTTTTCTTTTTGAAATACTTGCCTTTAAGATGATGATTGGGTTGCTATCTAAAATAATAACAAGCCATATTGGCATGTTTTGAAAACTTTTGAACTTCTGCTCGAACTTCATTTACAGCCTCGTATCATTATTAAATGGCATTTCTAAGACCTTAAATGTTATCGATTTTCAGAAGACATGCCATTATTACCTCTTTTTATATTTTTCTAAATTTTTTTTAATTTTTTTTCTTTGGTTTTAAAGATTTATATTTTTATATTTTGTTTTTATAAAGGTTTTTTGAAAATGAAAAATCTTTTTGGTTTTTCTGGTTTTAATATGTATACATATTATGTTGGGATTCTTGATGTGATGAGATAAAGTAAATAAAAGAATGAAACAAAAAGACTAAAATCGTCATTAAAGAAATCTACAAGCTGGTGGAGAATATGTACATTCTGGAAGATCTCCTTATGAAGATAGAAGATATCAAAAGATCAAGTTTAATATTTAAATGATTTATTTGTCTTATACGTATCTTCTTATGCAAGTCTTGATCTCTCCCTATATAAAGAGATCATAGACATAGGTTTTAGATATAGCAGAGTCGACTGATAAGAGTCGAATAGTAAAAGGGGTGTGTGTGTGTACACCATAGTTAGATACTTAGTTAGTGTAGCCACAAGTTATAAAGTTGGGGTAAGAGGGAAACATATGAATAATAAAACCTTGTTTAACAATAATAATGTTCTTTATTATTCCATTGTGCATATTGTTTTCATTGTTATTGTCAATCCTAGATATAAAGATCTAACCAATCTGAGCTTAAAACAATATTATCTATTGGTATCAGAGCCTGGCGGCTCGTAATCTAGGATCTACAAGGTGTTTTGGTGTCGTATCTATGAAGGAAAAGAGGCATGAATTTTTTGTCTTGGTTATCATGTCAAATCTGGTAATATTAGGGTTTTTCAGCAACCCTAATTCGATATAACAGGAAGTTTGTTTAAAATTGGTTGCTGATTGGTTACATAATTCATGCGTTCTTTGGAACTTATTCTATGAAAAGAATTATTAGCAGTTGGTGAGAATGATGAATTAGTGACAGTTTAGTGACAGAAAAAGTGTCGCTAAAAGGTGTCGTCTGGATACTTAAAAAAAAGAGACAACTATTATTGTTTTTGGTCAGCCGTGATTGTTGATGTTGTAGTGTGTTTCTGGTCGTCATGGAAAAAGCAGCAGGTGTCGTGGTGATTTGGTGAAACCTTAATTCAAAACTAGGGTTTTGAATATTGTTGCTATTATGATGCTTACAGGTTCATATACATCAATTGAAATCTTTACAAAACCCTAATTCGTAAAAGATGAAAAGGTGTAGAACATACGACACATGATTATACTGTGATGAGACGATTCAACCAATTGTTGCCACAATTCAAGAAGAAGAGATGATTTCAAACCATCTATTTGGGTTTCTCATGAAGCAGTTGGTTATGATCAGATGGTTTGAACGACATCATAAAGAAGCAGCATGGTATGTTTTTGGATTCGAGGTCATATGCAGCAGGTTAGCAGTTGGTACTGATTTTG
>BQNB010141412.1:0-17275 GCA_026074375.1 Tanacetum coccineum
GTAAATCTAGAAGGGTTGAATCCTCTGAGGATAAAGATAGTTTGGATGCTCAGGAAGATGCCTCCAATTAGGGGAGAAGTTTTGAAGACATAGACAAAGATGCTAAAGTTTCTTTAGTTGATGAAACCCATGGGAGGATAGATGATGAAGAAATGTTTGATACAGATGATCTTCATGGTGATGAGGTGATTGTGGATATGGCAGTTGCTGAGAAACAAGAGCAGAGTGCGAATATTGATGAAATAACTTTGGCTCAAACTCTTACTAAAATTAAAGAAGCTAAACCTAAAGCTATTACTACTGATGCTACAACAACAACTATAAGACCCAAGGCTAGAGGGGTTGTAGTTCAAGAGCCAAGTGAATTCAGAACAACAACATCATCTCTACAAGCATCACAACCTTCTTATAGAAGAAGAAAGGCTTGCAAGGAAAAAGGAAGAAGAAGCTAACATAGCTTTGATTGAATCATGGGAAAATACATAAGCTATGATGGAGGATGATAGATTGCTGGCTGAGAGACTCTAAATAAGAGAGCAAGTGTAGTTGACAGATGAGGAGAAGGCAAAACTATTTATGGAATTGATGGAGAAGAGAAGAAACATTTTGCTGCACTAAGAGCACAAGAAAAGAGAAATAGACCTCCTACCAAGACACAAAAAAGAAATCAAATGTCTATCTATCTTAAGCATATGGGTGGATATAAACACAATTAGCTAAAGGGCAGAAGCTATGATGAAATCCAAAAGCTGTTTGACAAGGAAATGAAGAGAGTAAATTCTTTTGTGGCTATGAATACAGAGGCTCAAGAAATTAGTGGAAAGAAGGATAAAAGCAGTTCTAAAAAGGCAGAAATTGCACAAGATAGTAGTACAAAGAGAGCAGGGGATAAACTAGAATCTGATAAGTCTAAGAAGCAAAAGACTAATGAGAATGAAGAAGTTGAAGTAGATAATGAAGCTGAGCTAAAAGAGCATATGGTGACAGTCAAAGATGATGATGTAGCAATTGATGCTATACCACTTGCTACCAAACCACTAGTGATTGTTGAATACAAGCTTATTAGAGAAGGAATAATGGCACATTATCAATTGATAAGAGTTGATGGAAGTTTCAAGAGATATTCTTTTATGATTAGGATGCTTTAGGGTATTGACAGAGAAGACTTGCAGACTCTCTAGAAGTTGGTCAAAACAAAGCATGGTAATACAAGGCTTGAAGATGAACATGAAAGAGTATTGTGGGGTGATTTAAAAGTTATGTTTGAACCAGACATAAAAATTGATGTATGGAGAAATCTACAAGGATACAAAGTGACTGGTTGGAAATTGTTTGATTCCTGTAGAGTACACTTTGTAAGGTTTGGAAATGTACATATTTTTATGTTGGTTGAGAAAAGATACCCTCTTACACCAATAACAATCACAAATATGCTCAACAAGAAACTTTAAGCTGATTATTGGAATGAGATGTGCTATCAACTACTCAAGCTCATGGTAAAGCAGCAGAAGGGTCAATGAAGAGATTGAATGCATCTTCCTGATAGTAATGAAGACTTTTAATAAAGAAACTTAAAGATTTAGAAGATGAACATCAAGTTTAGGGGAGGATTATTAGGACTTAAAAGACTTCAAGATGATTATTAGAATTACTACTGCTCAGGTACATAATGAAAATTATGCTAAGTAGTTAGTACTGGTAGTATAAAGTTACTACTGCTAGTTACTATTATTGGTATAATTTAGTACTGTTAGTATAAAGTTACTGCTGTTAGTTGAAGTTAAGACTGCTTAGAGTTGAAGTCTAAAATATAAGCTAAGTAGTTAGTGCTGCTAGTAATAAAGTTAAGACTGCTAGTACACAGTTACTACTATTAGTATATATTAGTACTGCTAGTACTAATGTTACTACTGCTTATGTTTATTAGTACTGCTAGTACAAAAGTTTATGCTGCTGGATTACAACTGCTAGAAGAATTACTACTGTCAGAAGGATAAAGACGGAGTAAAGAGCCATGTTCTAATTAATGAGACCAAGTCATTCCATCCATTAAAGCATGAATTGGTTGAGTACATGGAAGGAAATAATTGGGGGTGGTGCTTCCCGTTCATTCAGAGCCATATTCTAACAAGCTGCAACAATATGCTTACAAGGAAACACTGTCAATTCCCATTTCCTATATGAACATGTCATACTCACTACATCCACAACATACTGATCACCAAGTGAACCTAAAACTTGATACTTATTTGCTCCATTCCATTGCATCTTTATCAAATGAGCTTCTTTCTTAATGTATTCCATGATTTTGGTGGCAGTAGGGGTCAAAGGACCAACACATTTATCAATCACACCTTGTACATTAATAATTCTATGCAATACTCCCTGCTGTACTCAAAAAGTGTGATCACTGGCTTGTCCCTACCTCCAACTATTTTACCATTAAAGACCTCACAGATGTTGTTGAGGAATAAATTAGATTTGGATCTACCTACAAATCAAAAAATACAATATCATTTAATGCTATATAGTTATACCTAACACTCATAAATATGAAAGTAGTAAAAACTCTGATGGCATTAAGAAAATTACACGGTTAGTCTATGCAATTATGTGTTACCTAAAAAATAAGATATAGCCCAATGTTTTGCTGGTATCTTGTTCAACCATTCATGTGCCTTAGGATTCATCGTCTTAAGCTCTAACATACACTTTTCAAAATCCCTAACAATTATAGTAGATGCAGCTCTCCATAATAAATCCTTGTATGCTTGCCTACACCATCCATGCTTCATGTTTTCATGTATGTGTCGCAAGCAATATCTGTACTTTGCACTTAGGTACACAGTTTTAATGGATGGAATGATACCCTGCATGAACCAATTCATTAATCAGTTATAAATTCATATAATTCACTAATTAAGAATTCAACTAGTCAAGCATAATACTAACCTTTTGTCTATCACTGATGAATGTGAAATTTGATTTGAGATGCAGATCTATGTCAGCATCCAAACACTATAAGAACCAGCACCATGAACTTTTACTTTCAGCTTCAACCAACGCATAGGCTAATAGGTGAATCCTATTGTTTGAATCAAGTCCAACATCTACTAATACTTGTCCTAGAAATGGCCCCTTCATAAAAGCACCATCTAAGCCTAACATATCTCTTCTTTAAGCTCTAAAACCCAGTTTTAATGCTCCCAAACAAACGTATATTCTCTGAAACATCCTAGTAGGCAAAGAAGGATCAGTATTCCTTTCAACAACAATCTTGAGAGGGGTATTAGGGTTTGTAGACTGTAACTCAACAACATAGTCTCTAAGCATAGAATACTACAAAACACGATCTCCTCTAATCTCTCTTTTAGCTTTAGATTTAACTCTGAAAGCTTTGCTCATAGATATCTGAACCTCCAACTCAAGTTGGAGCTGGTCTTTAACTGCCTTAACTGTGTTATCTGGATTTTGCTGACTTAATGGCAATTCATACACAAACTTGATGTGTCATTGTGTGGTGTATATTTTATTAATTCAAGTTTTAAATTTATATTTTGCCGACTAAACCAAAAACAATACTTTAACGGGCAGTGTACCTGATCGGTAGTAGTTTCATGGTAAGTAGGGTGTCGAACACTTGAAGCGAGGTTAAATCTATCAATTTAATTAATATCTTGGCTATCTAATCTATGTTAATTCTATTCTATTCTATTCTAAACCTATGTTAAACCTATGTCAGTCTAAATCCTAATTCTAACGGGAAAAGGGGGTTTTCAGCCTGAGAGACTGGTACGGTTTGGTTGGTGACTACAATCAATTCAAGGCACTTTTACCCACGCAAGCTAATTAACAAAAGATAAAAGAGCGGTCAAACCTTATATAAGAAAACTATATTAACCATTATCAATCTGATTAGAAAGTTGGTTTGTTTATTAAGTGCAATGATTTCTTCTCTCGAGGTGACATATCATTCTTAAGACTTAGGCGTTACATCATCCTAAGACCTAGACACATTAATTCTGTTACAATTAAAGCATTAACATAAAGCATCCTAATTTGCTGATTATAATCTATCTTAGGGATTAAAGCAAGGTGATCTTGTTAAACCCTAGCTCATAGAGACATTACCCACTTACCGCTTAATGGCAATTTATACACTAGTAGTCCACTTGTCTAACTATCCAATGTAATGAGAACGTTACTTTTTGAACTATCTAGGTCACCTGCTAGTCAACACAATCAATAAACCATTAGCAATATCCAATTAACTAGTTAAGCCCGAAGCGTATCCTAGACACAGACTTAGCAGGACAATATTTATGTAACTATAATTCTAGATGTATAAATTACTATATGGAGAGCTATCCCGAACTCTAGATCTATTTGGTCTGCTTCACTAGATCTAGTTGAATGATAGGTCGCATACAAAAGCGCGTAAACAAGTACTAATTGATAAACATAAACAAGCATACAACGATAAATCAAGAAATCCAGATTAACAAATACCAAACATTTAAATCTTCATAATAATGGCTAATACTTGAAGGTGTTAGCCTTTAAACGTCATAATAAATACAAGAGCAATTGTTTAGACAAGGTAAACTAACCGAGTTAACGAATGATACAAAAAACTGAACGATTACTAAAGTATATGGAATTACATGTTATCTCCTATGGAATTAATAACGTTGCTCGACCTCTTCCGCTCTTTTTCTCTTCTGAAAATAGACTTTTATGGTTTAGGTATCGAGAATATGATTTAGCACACTAAAAACTCAAATGAGTTTTCTATTTATATGGGCTGGAAGTTGGTTGGATACGGCGTATCCAAGTGTTGGATATAACTTATTGGGGATTTATTGGAGTAGGGACCACGCTTGATATCTTCCAGAATATTATATTGATTCCATACTTTAAATACGGTGTATTGAGTCTCTCTGGATACAACGTATTAAACTTATTCCACTGTGGTCTTTGGTGAGTGCAGGCACGGATACGCCATATCTTCCTTGATGGATAAGGAATATTGGTCTTCAGAATAGTAATCCTCAAAATACCTTCATTTAAGCTTCAGAATGCGCGTCTTTTGCTATCTTTCACCAATTACTCCATAATTACTACAATTCTCAAATATAAACGATTAAGTAATAATTCTTTGCAATAACTATACAAAATAGGTTAATATCATAGGATAAATGATGCTATAAAATAGACGCTATTTGATGTCATCAAATATCCCCCCACTTGAATCCTACTGTCCTTAAGTAGCCTTTAGAAGTTTGTAAAAATGTATCCTTAAGGTTATTTTTCGTTAAAACACTTATTTGATCTATTACAAGTACACAACCAAACACCTCACAAAATAAGAAGATGAAAACACTCAAATCACTCAACTAATCTATGTGGTAACATGTAACTAATTCGCTCAATTGCTCGGTCGTGATAAGTATTCTATCATAAGCTTGGCAAGGATACACATCTCCATCACTAAAGCTAAGGAGTAACAAGTTTATAAAGGTAAATATGGTTTTTTTATGGAAAGGCGTACGGTTGATCAATCTATAATATTTCATCAGAAGTACCACTCCAACAAGGCAGTTGAAGGACACATACATGGCCGTAACGACAGAATAGACATGTGTGTTCGATCACATCCTCATTCGAATTTAACCAACGGTTAGGATGAAGAATGATATAGGGTAGGAACCTTCTAACTTTCACCAAAAGTCGTAAACCAACGAGGCAGCTAAGCCATGCATACATGGCTGTAATGATGGAATAGACATGCATGCTCGAACAAGTCCTCATTCGCGTAAAACCAACGACTAATCATTAGGTTAAAGGGAAGTAAATTGTTGTGAAATGAAAATCAAGAAACTAATAGATTAAGACTTAAGATACAAGTTGCTAGACACTTTTTTCCGACCGTTACCATGATAAAGACACAACTATTTACAACGTCTTGATCATAGATAAAAAACAACAACCTAAGTTGGCGTTCCCGTAACGATCAACTTCCCAATCATCCCAAAACTTTACATACTCTACAAGGTAAGTGGCGATATCTACCACTTTGTACAATACTTTACATCGTTGATTTTTTAGACGTATCAACGAATAATCGATCCTTCGTGTAATTCCTTCGGTAATGCTCTTTGCGAAACGATTATCTTCAAACTTTCTTTCTCTCTTTTTTTTTATTTTTTTTATTTTTTTTGATTTTTTTTGCTAACTATTCTTCAAATCTCGGTGTAGTTTCACCATCTTCACGATCATAATAATTCCGGATAATTTCTTCGATAGTTCCTTCGTTCTTCGGATTCACCAATAATTGTGACGGTAGTAAAATCACATGAGTTTTGACTACTAATATACATTCCCATTTGCAATGTGTAAATTTCCAACCGCACCAAAGATAGAAAATGACACAAGACTCGGAAAATACAAACTTTACACTTTAAGCAACTAGCAACTGTAAATTAAACTTAATCTAACAGGGTAGGTTAAGGTGTAAGGGTGTAACGAAACAAATAGTTGGTGTAATTCCTAAAGGATTGGCTCTACGGGTTGTTCTAATGGATCATCACTCTAAAGATGAGAGTGGAAAAGGGTTTAAACGGGAGGTTAACTAACCGGTGTAGTTAGTTAATAAGCAACATGTAAAGGCGATTTGGGTGTAATCCTAAAATTTACCAATTTAAACAAGTTACTCCATCTAAATCCATAGAGTATCACTGTGGTCTCGAGTGATATACCAAGCCAAGTTCTAAAGTCTACAACATCACCGGCACACTCATATTTTGTGAAATTTGGGTAAACATTTGGAAACAGAAAGGCTAAATCCTCACAATATCTAACAAGGGTTATTGTGTGCGGGTTATGTAACATGTAATTTCACAAAAGTATGCTTGAATTTTTTTAAAATTTGAGCATAATTTAAGCATTTTATTGTGAAAAATAGGACAAGTAAACATTCTAATTCCATCCCCCACTTGAATTATACAACGTCCTCGTTGTATATATAAAACATTAAATACGGGAATTTAAAAAGAATTAAAATGAGAAAATCCCCTGATATTTGCTTTGTAGATTCTCCAAGTTGCGTTTATGAGCATGATTGTGTTGAACAACCGCCTTGAAGTTTCAAGACTCCAACACATCAATATCTCCAGATATTTAAATTCTCCACAAATATTCATCGATATTTCTTTCATGAGGTCTTGTAGAAATTATAGGAAGAACATGTGTATTCCTATCTTGGTACCTATGGTTAATTTAAACTAAACTAAACAAAATAATTACGGGTCAGTCTGGTGGATACGGCGTATCAAATGAATGAATACGCCGTATTCAAAATCTAACATTAATGTTTTTAAAATTCAATAAAATAAAGACTGATAACGTCCAAATAGTCAATACGGCGTATGGTATGGGGCGGATACGCCGTATTGATGTCTGGGAAGACATACTCGATAACAAAATTAAATAACAATCCGGGTTGTCTCCCGGGAAGCACTTTTGTTTACAGCGAAGTCTTTAAGTTAGACTTTTATTCAGCTCCTCTTTTACTCAGCTCTAGTCACCATCCATCCTTTTTCCATTATCCAAAAGATTTCTTGATAAGCTAGGCATGCCTCTTTTCTTGTGATAGTAAGATCGTCATATTCGTCTTCTTTTATAGCAACATACTCATCATCATTATTAAACAAATATTTGATCATCATATATCTCCTTACATTGCATACCAACGATTCACGAACTTCACATAATTCTTCTCTCTTATGATTTATCTCATAAGCATCATCATTGTTTGCATATATGTTCCATCGTTTCATTTGTTTAGAACGCGACTCATCATCATCATCCTTGATAAATCCTTCCATGATAGCTTTGTTTCTTAAAGACTCGTTTTTTAATTCACAATCTTCCAAAGCTCCATACCATTCATAATCCTGATAATGGAGTTGGTTTCCAATAATGTAAGTTCCGGGTAAGTTTCCTCCATTACAGTATCCATCATCTCTCCAACTACAGGTCGGCCAACCCGAACATCCAGTCTTATAATTGAAAGGCTTGCACGTATGTTTGACTGGTGTTGGCTCTTTCAATATTCCATTATCAAGCCATGGCTTGTCGTACACCCATGGTACATCTTCATTCCATTCGTAGATCCAGTTGTCTTTGTAATCTCCGTAGGTCTTAAAAGCCATAATATCCTTTGTAAGTAAGTCTGGGTCTACTTTGAGAAGGTAATTAAATTCGATGAATGCTGAACAGAGAGGTGTCTCGTAGTTAAATATATTAGTGTCGATTCTAAAGACTTTAGCAATTTCATCTTCATCATCAAAAGATTCCTCGTCAGTGAGCTCTACTTCATCATCTCTTCGGATCCAGTAAATCCATAATGCTTTCATAGTATAATGATCCATTGTCTTGTAGTTGAAAATTTTTGATGCCAACCATTCAATAAATGCAACATCAAACGGATCATACCCCATGTCGTTATCAGCTTCATGCTCCAAATCATCATCTATTTTTCGGGTTACATGGGATGTTAGTAACTTCAACTTCATATGTGAATAAATCATCATACATTCCGCTTAATCGACTAACTTCCGTTGAAAACTTCAAGTGGTGTATTGCAAGTGAGCGAAACATCTTCAACCTTAACATCCTTAATTTTCTTGAACTCTCCTTTGATAACCTTTGTCATTCTTACTGAAAATTTCCAGAAAATTATCAGTAGAACCAGCGAAGAAAGATATATATAAAAAATTTAGGCTTTAAGTTTGAGAATAGAAAAGAATTTTATCAGATGATCGATACGCCGTATCTAATGGAAGTGGATATGCTGTATTAATCTGTTGGGATGAATACAATGTATTGGACAGAAAGCTGGATATGTCGTATCTTATAGAAGTAGATGCACCGTATTCAACTGTCGACCAGAACAGTGTATTTAAGAAAAACAATTAAATACGCAAACAAACAAAAACACACAAATATACAAGCAAAAAATTAAAGACAAATATACAAAATATTACAGAATATACAAGGATATACACTAATCTAAATTACACTAATCTTACGGGTTAGATCTAATCTAATGTTAAAAACCAAAATATCAAATAAAAATCAAGATTAATTTTCACACCCCGGCAATGGCGCCAAAAACTTGATGTGTCTTTGTGTGGTATATATTTTATTGATTCAAGTTTTAAATTTATATTTTGCTGACTAAACCAAAAACAACACTTTAACGGGCAATGTACCCAATCGGTAGTAGTTTCGTGGTAAGTAGGGTGTCGAACACTTGAAGCGAGGTTAAATCTATCAATTTAAATAATATCTTGGCTATCTAATCTATGTTAATTCTATTCTATTCTAAACCTATGTTAAACCTATGTCAGTCTAAATCCTAATTCTAACGGGAAAAAGGGGGTTTTCAGTCTGAGAGACTGGTACGGTTTGGTTGGTGACTACAATCAATTCAAGGCACTTTTACCCACGCAAGCTAATTAACAAAAGATAAAAGAGCGGTTAAACCTTATATAAGAAAATTGTATTAACCATTATTAATCTGATTAGAAAGTTGGTTTGTTTATTAAGTGAATGATTTCTTCTCTCAAGGTGGCATATCATTCTTAAGACTTAAGCATTACAACATCCTAAGACTTAGACACATTAATTATGTTACAATTAAAGCATCCGCATAAAGCATCCTTATTTGCTGATTATAATCAATCTTAGGGATTAAAGCAATGGTGATCTTGTTAAACCCTATCTCATAGAGACTTTACCCACTTACCGCTTAATGACAATTTATACACCAGTAGTCTACTTGTCCAACTATCTAATGGAATCAGAACGTTACTTGTTGAATTATCTAGGTCACCTCCTAGTCAACACGATCAATAAACCATTGGCAATATCCAATTAACTAGTTAAGCCCAAAACGTGTCCTAGACACAGACTTAGAAGGACAATATTTATGTAACTATAATTCTGGATGTATAAATAACTATATGGAGAGCTATCCCAGACTCTAGATCTACTTGGTCCGCTTCAATAGATCCAGTTGAATGATAGGTCGCATACAAAAGCGCGTAAACAAGTATAAATTGATAAACCTAAACAAGCATACAATGATAAATCAAGAAATTGAGATAAAAAAATACCAAACATTCAGATATTCATAATAATGGCTAATACCCAAAGGTATTAGCCTTCAAACGTCATAATAAATACAAGAGAAATTATTTAGCCAAGGTAAACTAACCGAGTTAACGAATGATACAAAAAACTGAACGATTACTAAGATATATGGAATTACACGATGTCTTCTATGGAATTGATAACGTTGCTCGACCTCTTCTGCTCTTTTTCTCCTTTGAAAATCGACTTTTATGGTTTAGGTATCGAGAATATGATTTAGCACACTCAAAACTCGTTTTTGAGTTTTATATATATCAAGTCTGAAAGTTGGTTGGATACGGCGTATGCAAGTGTTGGATACGGCAATTGGGGATTTCTTGGAGTAGGGACCACGCTTGATATCTTTCAGAATATTATATTGATTCCATATTTTGAATACGGCGTATTGAGTCTCTCTGGATACAGCGTATTAGGCTTATTCCTCTATGGTCTTTGGTGAGTGCAGGCACGGATACGCCGTATCTTCCTTGATGGATACGGCGTATTGGTCTTCAGAATAGTAAACTTCAAAATATCTTCATTTAAGCTCCAAAATGCGCGCCTTTTGCTATCTTTCACCAATTACTCCATAATTACTGCAATTCTCAAATATAAACGATTAAGTAACAATTCTTTGCAATAACTATACAAAATGGGTTAATAACATAGGATAAATAATGCTATAAAATAGACGTTATTTGATGTCATCAATATGCATACATGGAATCTAATTGGTTCCATGTTTATTTCTCTTGTTAGCATTAAGTAGTAGCATTGTCTTCTAGTTTAATGATAGGATCGTTACACCTTTTGATTATTGTATCTCTCTTTGTATTAAATTCATGAAATAAAATGTAAGATAGAAAAATAACATAAAAAATTTATGATTCATTTTGATCCTAAGAGAATAATCTTTCTATTTTATTTAAAGCTCTGACTCGAACCTATCAAATGGTAATGCCAATGGTACCAGAGCTATGACAACAAACAAGGAACGAATTGAGAACTTGGAGGATGCATTGGGACAACTCCAAAATTGTATTTCTCATATGAAAATCGGTTTTGCCGATAAGTTTTAACACTTAGAAGACCTTGTGACCAAGCTTTCTGATGCGGGTTTTTTCAAAAAGCGTGGGACAACTACAAACAAGGAGGGAGCTCAATGTATTCTTCGAAGTTGTCCAAACATGACTTTCTAACCTACTAATCGAACGAGAAGAATTTTATGCCGTTTAGGATAATCTTTTTATGGTCGTTTGAACTACTACACAACGTCTTGCTATGGTGTTTTATTAAATTACTCTAGCCAATTACAAGAAACTTCTTTTCTATTTTTTTTCTAAGAGAGATGTAATTGGAGAAGAAATTTATGTCGTTTAGGATAATATCTCTTGTGGTGTACAAATAAAAAAGAAAATTTCAGACTAGGGACAAAAAATCAAAGTGGGTCCATGATATGGTCAACTCTAACACCCTTTACCAATTTTGGTTATATTTGACTATGCGACTGCTCGACTTTACACAATGCTCGACACGTGTCACATGACAAGTACAATTATTGGTTGGTCTTAATTATTTGTTTGGTCACAAAATTTAACCAAATTCCCATCCACTTAAAAGACCTTTTATCATATCTGTCAAAACCGTTTAACCGACAGCTGCTCGACCACCAGGTATGCACTTGATGGTTTTTTCTTGTAACAAATAACATTTACTTTATATACCATTTCATTTTACATGGACGAAAACATTCACTTCA
Source organism: Tanacetum coccineum (assembly GCA_026074375.1). Lineage (NCBI taxonomy): Eukaryota > Viridiplantae > Streptophyta > Magnoliopsida > Asterales > Asteraceae > Tanacetum > Tanacetum coccineum. The sequence goes on from BQNB010141412.1 coordinate 11,957, forward strand.
TGCTCTATTTAATTTTTACATGTTCCATTAACACAAATTATAAAGAAAGCTCATGACCACAATTTGTATAAGACCTTACTCAAAACCTCAAAAACATAATCAACCTTAAAAACCGAAACTATACATCCAAAACATAAAAAAAATTTATTCAATACCAAAATCTAAATACTTATCGAAACATTTATAAGCAAAAAAACCCTACATGCTAAAAACACTAACCGAGAAAAATAGTAATGAAAACATTTAGGCCTAAACATTGATAAGCAAAACAAAAAATACATAAGCATCCAATATAAGAAAACGAAATATACATTCTCCATAAAATATTGAAACACTTACCATTGCATAAAATCGAATCAAACAACCAACGACAGTTAGAGGATTTGCATGTGTGTGTTTGGAAAGTGTTTATGTGTGTGTTTAGAAAGTGTTTGAAAGAACAAAACAATTTTTTTAAATATATACAATCATTGGGATGCTTGGACAATATTTTATTTTAAAATCATTCTTGAACCGGTCCATGACCCGCTCCGTCTTCTATCTAAACCGACCCAGGCGGTTTTCTTACTTTTCTTAACCCGATGTACTCTATATCACTATACCCGATTGATACCGATCCTATATACAATCACTAGGATGCTTGAACAATATATTTTTTTAAATCATTCCTGACCCGGTCCATGACCAACTCCATCTTCTATCTAAACCGACTTGGGCGGTTTTCTTCTTTTTCTTAACCCGGTGTATTGTATATCACTATACCCGATTGATACTGATCCTATATACAATCATTGGATGCTTGAACAATATTTTATTCTAAAATCATTCCTGACCCGGTCCATGACCCACTTCGTCTTCTACCTAACCGACCCAGGCGGTTTTCTTCCTTTTCTTAACCCGGTGTACTGTATATCACTATACCCGATTGATACCGATCCAATATTAATAAAACTTCTAACTGATTACACGTATAGAATTTGGTGGGATACGTTTCCTCATATCCTCTTCTCCCATGATACGTGCAAATCTCAAAGTCTTCTCTCCCACCCCCTTTCTCTAAACTTCCCCACCAAACTTCTCTCCCAGCTCACAAAACACACACACACACACACACACATACACATACACACACATACACACACTGCCCACCTATTTTTTGATAAAGTGGTTTGCAATAGTTGTTATTCATGCACCGGGTTAGGGTTTGGTTGAAGGGTGATTAGATGCAGGCTAATTTGAGGTGAGGGTGTGGATAGGAGTAGGAAAAGCACGACGTGTTCAGCCGCCTGTGTGTTGGTCTCAGATTGGTGATCAGGTCAAAACACAAAGAGGCACCAAATTGTTTACACAAATTTGGCTTTTATTTCTTTTTAATTTAACAAATTTTCCTTTGAATTTTCTAGATTAAATAAGTTGTTTTATGTTTTATGTTTTTTTTAAGCTTATAGGATTATTATATATGCTTAATACAATGTTTGACAATCTTAGGTGAATGGAAACAAATATGATAATCTTAGGTAACTAGAATCAGTTCTGCCAAATGCAAACACTAGGAACTGTGTCTTTGCTATGTTCGAACCCCCTTTAACTATTGCGGCCAAATGAAACATTTAAAGGAAAGTAAGGGTTGTTTGGAATTATACATAAAACCAAACGCTATAAAATGTAGGCTGTTTGGGTATGCTTACGAAATGGGATAATCACATTTCATCGTAGTTTCGTTATACATATCTTAAATTTTGTTTATCATACCTGCGGGCATTTTGTGTTGGTATTGGCAGAACCGAGATGGACGTTTAGTGCATAGCGACAGGAGATCTGACCAAGCTACAAACTCATAGGCACGCCTTCTTCGTTTACAGGTTCTATTTTTTATTTTGATTATTGATTTGAGTCAATTTTGTATCAATCAGTATGCACATGAAAAAGTGCCACAAAAGAGTTCTTAGCATTCACATAAAAAAGTGGCCACAAAATAGTTCTTAGCTTTCACATGTAAAAGTGGACACAAATGGTAAAGTAGTTATACAATGCATCTGATGTCAAGATATATTGTTATCTTTGTAGGTTGTTTTAAATCATGATGATCAAGATGTTCGGGACCGTGCTTGCATATATTGGTAAATTCTTTTAACTGCCGTAAGGAACTTATTCTTGCCTTCCAAATTGTCATTTCTTATTGGATCCCACTATTAAGTTTACTTTCAATATATACATTAAACTGCTTAAGATGTGGTTTACCTGAGAATACGATAATGAGTGATGATTCGAATCAATTAGATTCATCCCTCCTCCATGATCTTTTTGAAAACATTGCTACCATATCCTCCATATGCCACAAACCCCCAGGAATATTCATAACCCATTTGAAACAGATCGTGTCTTTTTTTTTGCTGCACTAGTGTCCGTAACATTTTTTCATGTCAGCGTTAGAAGAAATTGTAACATTTTTCCATCTGTCACACCAGTGTCTTTCTAAATTTGCTTCCAGTAATAAATGTTATAACAACCATGGGTTTAAACATGAAACATGTCTACGTGTTAGATTTGCTTGGAGAGGCTAAATAAGTTACAGTAAAATAAATTACATCACTTTCAGGGGTGTTTGGGATGTTGTGTTATATTCTTTAGAAATTAGCCACATCTGGCTTTTATAGATCAGTTCCTTCTTTAAAGCATCAATCGTTTGAGGAAAATGATCTCCACCCGTTCAAAACTAACCGAAGTGCAGCTCTTTTTCAAATTACCAGCAGATGAGAAGAAGAAATACATGCGAAAAGAAAATGACATCAAAGGCTATGGAAATGACATGGCTCTCTTAGAAAACCAAACTTTTGATTAGACTGACAGGCTTTATCTTACTATTCTTTCGCAAGACCAATAAAGGCTTCAATATTGGCCTCAAAATCCCGCTCACTTCAGGTTATTCTCCAACAGATAAGATACTATGTAACCGTAAGAGTTCACAAATGCTGATGTTGGATTCACCGATTATGCAATTTGTGATATCTCAAGGAAATTCTTGTTAAGTATAGCTCTAACATAAAATCGGTGAATGAAGTAGTCTTTAAAGCCCTGGCTAGATCGTTAAACTTGGAGGAAAATTTCTTTTTGAACCAGTATGGGACGACTGCAAAGATACATGCACGATTCAACTATTACCCTTCTTGCCCATGGCCTGAAAAGGTGTTAGGAGTCAAACCACATGCTGATGGTTCGACAATTACAGTTTTGTTGCAAGACAAAGAGATTGAAGGCCTTCAACTTTTGAAAGATGATCAGTGGGTTGGAGTCCCTATTGTTCGTGATGCTCTAACAATCAATGTTGGTGACCAGATCCAGGTATTCCTTTTTGTCTCTCTATTTATTATACCAATTCTACTTTGCAAGATTGAAAGGTTACATGACACATGACCTGTGGAAAATTATTTGTGGTATTCCTTTTTGTCTCTCTGTTTATTATACTAATTCTACTTTTCAAGATTGAAAGGTTACATGACACATGACTTGTGGAAAACTATTTGCCTTTTTTCGAGTCATTAAAGTTTACCACACCCTTCGACTTTTAAGGTAAAATATTTTAAGCCATTTTGAAACTATTCGGCCCGTTCTGTGTCATCTTTAGCTGACCTCCTTTTTTTCTCCCCCTATTGAAACCATTCAGCCCGTTACTGTGTCATCTTGAGCCATTCTGAAACCATTCGGCCCGTCCAATGTCAAGTCGATGGTGATATAATTCCTTATGAGAATAGTAAAGTTAAGGAACATTAAGTGACAGTAACTTCTTGATGCCGTGTAATGATTACTGTTATATATCTCATAAATTTTGGTGCTATTTTTTGGTTTATGCCAATAATGTAATGTCTGAAATATATAACTTATATTAGATTTCAAGACGGGTGGGACGGTAGATCGTAAAAATAAGTTTATGTTAAAATGAGTCATTTCTGCTTGACCCAAAAGTCCTTCTCTTTTGTTATGTATTGAAGTTGTCTAATAGGCCAAATTAAAGATATTGAGCTATAGGGGAACTTATACATTGTTTCAAAAGGCTTGAAAGTTCCAAAGTATTTTCCATGTATACAGCTTCCTAAAAATGGCCCAATAACCGGCTTGCTAATCAAAGTAGATGGTAGAGTGTGTGTCAATAAGAGTTGCTATAATTGTATATTTAGATACCTATGCCTGCTATCATTCTGAGCATGAACACATGGGTCAAATTTGTGAGATTTCATAAAATTCAGGTAAATAATATAATCCTATTTTATTCTTATTTTACCTTTACGTAAAAAATTTATTTTTACTGTTACCCGATTTAGTGAATCCTACGCCTTATTAGATCATAAGCTGCCATTTAGCTTACTTCTCGTCTTCGTATCCGTTATGGTTCAAATATTTCTATATTTCACCTCGAGTCTTTTATAAATTTTATTTTTTAGTAAAATTTATTTTCTTTTGCGTCCTGGTCGAACCTTGCTAAAAACCTGTTTTGAACTTAAACCTCATCTTTTATCTTACACTTATCATTTTTATTTATTTACAAGTAATAATACTTAGCAATTTTATAACAAATAAAATAAAACAAACACCCCCTTAATTGTTTTAAGCTCCTACAAAACTAAAAACCAAACACTCTGGTATGCGTTTAATTACACATACCTTTCACCATTAAAATCATACTTAAATGACCAAAAACGTACCAAAAATACATTGTATTTGTATGTTTTCACTTATTTTGTGCAGGAAACGAATATCCGACAAAAGGACGAAAAACAAAGCCAACAACGACAAAACCGAGCACAAAATGCAAAAACATGGAAAAGTCAAAAGTCAAAGTCAACCCGGAAAAGTCAACGGTCAAAATCGGTGCCGACACCAAAGAATACTTAATGGGCCCACCCGAACCCATCTAATGGGCCGGACAAGCCCATTAGTATATTACATGAAGACTTTAAGCCCAAGTTTAAATAAAAAGGCCCATTTCCTTTTATAATTATAACCGGCCCAAACTGCTAAGGCCTATTCCCATGTAACCTTCATTAGTCCCTTTAGGGACTAACTTTGCAAAATCTCAATATACTTTGAGGGGGCATTTCTGCCATCCCCCAAAGTTGAATCTACCACAAGGGACCTTTATTGCAAGATATACATACACCTTGGGGGGCTTGTTTTGCCAACTCCACAAACCTTTCCCCTGCACCCTCAAACAAACAGACATAAACCCCTCTTTCCCGCCAATGGTACTGTTCATTGTCTCCTACCTCTAGCAAACAAACAAAAACTCATTAAAACTATAAACCCCACACCCCACATAGATCA